>PVKS010016153.1:0-44461 GCA_004027875.1 Aplodontia rufa
TTTAAGAAAGAGGGACAATGAAAGAGAGGGAGCGAGAGAAACAACTTTATGTAGTTTTTCATGTGGCCTTTATTGCTTCAACACTCAGTTAGTTGTGTACGTGGTGCTGGGATTGCTAGGCAAGCGCTGTAACTGCTGAGCCACTGCTCCAGCCCCCTCCTTACTCTCTTAATGAATGGACATTCTTGATTTTAATCAAGTTCAATTTACCTGTCTTTTCCTTCTGTTACTCTTTTTTCTGTTTACAGGACTGTTAAGGCAATGTTTATTGAAAGGTCCACCCTTCCACCAGTATTAGTTAATGCTTTTCCTGTTACCTAGGATGTTCCTTTATGCATATTTCTTTGCACTTTTTATGCTTTTAGTCAGTTTTTTGTTGTTGTTGTTTTTAAGAGAAAGGGGCAGGGGGCTGGAACCGTGGCTCGGCACAATAGCGGTTGTGGCGCCTGCCCGGCATGCACAAGTATACGGGTTAAAATCCCAGCACCCATGTACACAGCTAAGTATCAGAGCATTAAAAGCCATATGAAAAACTCAGTAAAAATTGATTGTGTCTGTCTGTCTCTCACTCTCTCACTGTCCTCCTCTCTTTAAAAAAAAAAAAAAGAGGGGGACAGAGAAAGAAACAATTTTTATTTAGTCTTTCATGTGGTCTTTGTTGTGTATGTGGTGCTGGGGTTTGAACCCACGTAATCACGCATGCCAGGCAAGCACTGCACCACTGAGCCACCACCCCAGCCTCTTTGATCAGTTTCTATGATCTGCTGATGCTTGCTTCTTTCCTGACTTACTCCATCTTTTTGCTAAGTCTTAATAGTAGCGCATATGCTTTTTTTCTCTTTTCTCCCCCTACCCCCGTACTAGGAATTGAACCCAGAGGCACTTTACCACTGAGCCACATCCCCAACCCTTTATTTTTTGAGACAAGGTCTCACTAAGTTGCTGAGCCTGGCTTTGAACTTGTGATCCTCCTGACTCAGCCTCCTGAGTGGTAAGGGATTACAGGCATGTGCCACTGCCAAAGACGGACATTAAACCATCAGTTGCAGTACTATTATATAGCTGCTCTGATTGTCACTTAGAGTGGGAGGAGCCAGTTACAGGAAGTGAGCAGTTAGGAAATAAGTCAATCATAATTCTAATAATTCAGAGATAGATTAATACCCTACTGGATATGTGACTTCCTGTGAAAAAATGACTGCTTTTGAAAGTCTGATGTGCTTATTCTGAATTTTACATTGACTTTTTCGTCCTGGGCTAGTATATATATTGTAGTCATATCCTAGTGGTGCTTTTTTTTATGTATAGATGAACAAGAGAACTGGGCAACCCATGATCCATATCTACCTGGACAAGGAAACAGGAAAGCCCAAAGGTGATGCCACAGTGTCCTATGAAGACCCACCAACTGCCAAGGCTGCTGTGGAGTGGTTTGATGGTAGGATGTGCTCATTGGCATTCTGAACTGTTCACCCACACACCACATGTACAGATGAAGCAGTTGTATGTGTCAGTACAGGAAAGAACAGGTCCTGCTGATGTTGGATGCTATTAGAACACCATTGATTAAGGTTCTAGGAACAAGCAAGACTCCCTCTGTTTGGCTATAGGATATGGCCAGAGGGAGAAACTTGAGAGCATGTGTACATACTTCTGCCTGCTTCTGAAGGAAGCTGTTTGCCTGTCTCCCTTCAACTGTGTGAGGGCCCAGTCTTGGGCCCTGGTTTGGGACATCCATCAGAAGGTACAGAAACATCTTAGGGCTGGGAGTACATAGCTCAGTAGTAGAATACTGGCCTAACTTGCAGGAGGCCCTTGGTTCCAATCCCCAGCACCAGAAGAAAAAAAAAATCTTAGTGTACATTGCGTGTATGTTTAAATAAAGTCTTGACATTACATTAACATAGAGATTTTACTTCGGACAACCAAATTGAAAGTGTCAAAAGGATAAGTCCTGGCTCTTCTCTCTTGGCTGCTGCTTATTCCTGGTTTTCATCCTGTGCTGTGCAGTGAACCCAGCACATGTTCCTCCTCCTATTATTTTTCTTCAGGGTAGAAGAGTTTTTTAAGTATTTTTTTTTTAAACATGTATTTTTTTTTTTTCCTCATCAGTAAAATCTTGGCAGTCTTAAAGCTTCTGGAATGGCCAAATTTGATAAATGAGAGACTAGAGGGCTAACTTTCTCTAGTCCTTAGGGAAGGGAAGATTTGGAGTTTGGTGGTAACTGATGTCCTGTTAATCTTTTTGCAGGAAAAGATTTTCAAGGAAGCAAACTGAAAGTTTCTCTTGCTCGAAAGAAGCCTCCAATGAACAGCATGCGGGGTGGCATGCCACCCCGTGAGGGCAGAGGGATGCCACCACCGCTCCGCGGAGGTATTTACTAGACAGTTTTCTGTGATCTACTTTCTTGTTCCTGTAAAGATTTTCTCTAGCTGAGTCCAGTGGCACAAGCCTGTAATCCCAGTGATTTGGGAGACTGAGGCAGGAGTATCACAAGTTCAAGGCCAGTCTTAGCAACTTAGGCCCTAAGGAACTTAAATAATAAAAAAGTTTCTCACTACACTTTTTGTCCTTGGTAGAAGGAAAATAAAGTAATAAAAAAAAGTGATTGGGCCAGCGGTAGATCACTTGCCTGGCGTACACAAGAATCCAGGTTCAAACCCCAGCACCGTATGCACAGTTAAATGTTAGGAAAACAAGAACCAGATGAAGAAATGAATAAAATTGATTCTCTGTCTTCTTAAGAATCAGTGCTAGACTATTGAGCGAATAGTAAATGTTTGTAGGATATGGGCTGGTTAGGGAGGCTAGAAGCCTTATGGCCTTGCTGCCTGTGTGTCAGCTCTCCTGTTAATTTATTCTGCATTAGTCTCATCCCATAGGATTATTGTGGTAGCTAAATGAAATAAAAGTGGAATGGGTATGGTGGTTGTGAGAATGAAGCTGTGATGTATAAACTAGGCCCTTGGTCCTATAAAAGAGTTTGTATTTCCTGTAGCAAAGTTAGTCTTACAAAGAGATGATGGGGGCTGGAGCAGTAGCTCAGCAGTTACAGTGCTTGCCTGGTATGCGTGAGGGCGCAGGTTCAAACCCCAGCACCACGTACACAACAAAGTGTCAGAGCAACAAAGGCCACATGAAAAACTAAATAAAATTAATTCTCTTTCTTTTACTGTCCCTCTGTCTTTTTAAAGAAAGAAAGAAAAAGTGATTGATTATTTCTTGTTGCAGGTCCAGGTGGCCCGGGAGGTCCCGGGGGACCCATGGGTCGCATGGGAGGCCGTGGAGGAGACAGAGGAGGCTTTCCGCCAAGAGGGCCACGGGGTTCCCGAGGGAACCCCTCTGGAGGAGGAAACGTCCAGCACCGAGCTGGAGATTGGCAATGTCCCAATCCGTATGTACTCCTCTTGGCAAATTGATAACCCTCGTACTGGTCACATTGCCCCCCGCCACATCCCCATTCCCACTCTGGGACAGGATTGTTGGAGTCTCTTTGTTTAGAGAAGCTTAATGATGAACTTGATGGCTGTCATGGGTGGGGGGCTGGTCAGTCATTTCCAGTCTGCTCCCACTGTGGGGGTACTGCTGCCTGAGATTTTTACTCTCAAGGCATTTTCTGACAACAGATCCTTTTAATGCTTTGTGCCCTGGGACCCTTTGGTTATGGTATAGAGTGCAGTGTGTGCCTGTCATTTGTGACCTTGGCTTGTTCAACTTCTTAGTTCATTTGGTGATTTCTGCTGTGGTATGACTTTATGCAGGGGTTGTGGAAACCAGAACTTCGCCTGGAGAACAGAATGCAACCAGTGTAAGGCCCCGAAGCCTGAGGGCTTTCTCCCACCACCCTTCCCACCCCCGGGTAGGTACAGGTTTCCTGAGCATCCGCTCAGCTTCCTGGTGCTAACCCTCTATTGCTAACTTTAGTGGGCCTGGTAAACTACTACTGCCCACTCCTGAGAACCTTCAGTTACTGTGTCATCATTTCTAAATTGTACTCAGACGTCACAATTGAGTGAAGTTTCTGCTTTGTTTCTTAAGGGGAACAAACAGATCCCTCCGCACATTCTCTAGTGTTTCTGCCTCTACCCACTGACCGTCTCCACCCTTTCCTCACCTTAGGTGGTGATCGTGGCAGAGGTGGCCCTGGTGGCATGCGAGGAGGAAGAGGTGGCCTCATGGACCGCGGCGGTCCCGGTGGAATGTTCAGAGGTGGCCGCGGTGGAGACAGAGGTGGCTTCCGTGGTGGACGTGGCATGGACCGAGGTGGCTTTGGTGGAGGAAGGCGAGGTGGACCAGGGGGCCCCCCTGGACCGTTGATGGAACAGATGGGAGGAAGAAGAGGCGGACGTGGAGGACCTGGAAAAATGGATAAGTATGTGGCAGGGGGACAGTATAGCCCCTTCCCAGCTTTGAAGCCAGTCCCCATGGCACCAGTGCTGGGGATGAGTCACAGGGCACCCTGGGGTGCTGTCCGGTAGCTGACCCTTCCCCATTCTAACCAAAGGGCCTCCTTTGCCTTACAGAGGCGAGCACCGTCAGGAACGCAGAGATCGGCCCTACTAGATGCAGAGACCCCACAGAGCTGCATTGATTTATTTTTTAAACCAGAAAATGTTTTAAATTTATAATTCCATATTTATAATGTTGGCCACAACATTATGATTATTCCTTGTCTGTACTTTAGTATTTTTCACCATTTGTGAAGAAACATTAAAACAAGTTAAATGGTAGTGTGCTGAGTTTTTTTTCCTTCTTTTAAAGATGGTTGTTTAACTAAGATTTAACAATGGGAACCCCTGTGAGCATGCTCAGTATCAATGTGGAGAACCAAGAGGGCCTCTAACTGTAACAATGTTCATGGTTGTGATGTTTTTTTTTTGTTTTTTTGTTTTTTTTTTTCCTTGGTTTTTGTTTTTTAAATAAAATTCCAAATGTTTATAAACAGTCATCCTTCTCAGCCTCTGTTCCACAGTTGCATGCCCCTGTTATCCCTAGGGAGTAGGATGCCATCCCAATAAGAGTGTGTCTGAAATGGTAGACATAATCATAGCAGAACAGCATTTTTTTTTTTTTAAGAGAGTTGGACAGAGAATCAATTTTATTTAGTTTTTCATGTGCCTTTCGTTATTCCAACACTTCATTGTGTATGTGGTGTTGGGGTTTGAACCCGTGTTCTCACGCATGTCAGGTAAGTAATGTAATCACTGAGCTCCGGCCCTCAAAAAAGATATGCTAGTGGCATTGGGATAAGGTGGAGGTACAAGAAGAATGTGAAATAAATTCCTTCCATTCCTTGCTTAATGGGAGCTGGAACTTAAGCCTAAAGAGATAATCCAGCTAGCTACTGGTTTGTACCTGTTGTTTTGTTTTTAAGAGAATTTTTTTCTTATTTTTTTCTGATATTTAGTTGTGTATGTGGTGCTGTGGCTTGTGCATAGAAAAGCGCTCTACACTGAGCCACCACTCCAGCCCTAGTTTGTACCACTGGAGCAGAGTGAGCACTTGCCTGAGCTCCAGTTAGGTAGACTGGGACAGGTCTGCTGCATTCATTCCTGGAACCTTTTTTAATTTAATTTTTCATGTGGCTTTCATTGCTCCAACACTTTGTTGTGTGTGTGGTGCTGAGGTTCAAACCCATGTCCTCGCACATGCCAGGCCAGCGCTGTAATGGCTGAGCCACATGTTCATCTCCACTGTTCTGGTTCTTTAGTGGGTGATAGTAGTGGGTGGACTTGCCTGCTTCCTTCCCTCTAGAAAACCCTTAACCAGTCTTCCTGCCCTTCCCCTGCTATCCATCAAACTCCTCCTGTTTCCTCCTACTGGAAGTACTGGGGCTGGAGTGGTGGCTCAGCAGTTAAGAAAGTGCTTGCCTGGCATGCGTGAAGACCTGAGTTATTTGTTGCACCACATGTGCAACCAAGAGTTGGAGAAGCAAACCAGATGAAAAACATTGATTCTCTTAAGGAAAAAAAATCCACTTTATGATCACTGTACCATTGCTGAAAGGATATCTCCCAAAGTTTTCTGCTTTGCCAAGTCAGTGGTCATTCTCAGTTCTTGGATGCTCTCTTCCTGATCCCCCATTTGCATGAGGCTCCCACAGCTGGTGGGGATCCTCTGACACTCCCTTCTCTGCCTAGACAAACTTGTACCGTGCAGTCTATTGCATTGCACCCTTCTCCCAGGTGCCACCCTCTGCTCAGGAGCCTTGACAGAAAGCAAGACTTGATCCTGCCCCATCCCAAGTATGCGTGTGTTCAAACCCTGAAGTTACCTTTGACTCATTTTCTACTCTACCCTCTTTCCACATCAGTCCAACTCGCCTAAAAGTCCACCCAGAGCCCTTACTACACTAATTCTCTGGATGCCATGCATTTTCACAGTTCATGGCTCCACTTAGGTTTGCTGTGACCCACAAGGCCCCCAGGACTCAACAGGATCATGATGGGGCCACAGGCACTTGGACCTCAGCACACATCTCTGAGGCTTAACCAAGCCTGTGCATCATGACAGGTGCTGCACCAAGTGCCTCAAAATGTTCCCATTCCTAATATGTTTCTCAGATGAGATGGGAATGGAGGTACTGTACTTAATCATCAAGTGATGGTTAAGTGAGAGTCAAGGCATCCTGCTTGGGAAAGCTAGTGTGCAGTAGCAGCAAAGGACGCATGACCAGCTCTCAGGCCCACAGCCAGCACTAAGGGGCCATGGATAAACAGCCCTCAGTGGAAGCTGCTGCTATACATAACCATGGCACACAACAGGTCACATAAAGCTGCCTAGGCAGAGCCTTCCTGCTCTGAGAAGGGTTTGTGGTAGTTCTATAGCTTTGCTAAAGTGCTGCTGAGCCAGAAGAAACATGGACTGCAGTGGACTCTGGATTCCTCAGCACGGATTCTGAGCCCGGGGTAGGATGCACAAAGCTGGCCTCAGGAGGAGGCGTAGGAGGGTGAGCAGGGTAGTGTGCAGCAGAAGAGGTGGAAGAACTCAAAAATCTTAGCTCCAGCACCCTGCTGCAAACTTCCCAAGGGCTCCTGGTTAGTCATAGATTAAAAACAGCCTGCGGTCCCAGCACACAGGTATGGGTAAAGGTTGGGTTAACTCGGAGACTGATGTATGCCCCCCCACACATGGACAGCCCCCCAAGAAGTAGTTCCCTGCACTACAGGAAGCACTGTGGGGCACCTAGGTGCAGCGACTGGGGCTGAGAACAGTGCAACCAGGAACCAGGGTCAACATCTGGCTCCTATTCTCCACATTGCACCCCACTCCTGACAGCCACCAGACACAGGCCAAGCAGCCAGCACCATGTGATGCAGGCAGGTAGGGAAGTGGGCCTGCTCAGGCATTCTGGTTTTGCTGCTTGGTTTTGGCATAGGAGGCAGCTTGAGGACACTTGATCCACAGCTAAGGCAGGAGCAAACCAGCAGGAATCCTTGTGGGTGAATACACATCTGGATGGAACATCTGAAGCCTTCTGCAAGTCCCTCATCCTGGACTGGGCTTTTGGGCTCAGCTTAGCCTGGAAGACTTCATGCCAACGAAACCATAGTGCACTAGGTTTCTATAGCTGCCCATCACTAGGACATGGCTTGCCAGTCATGGCTTTGTGTTAAGACTCAATAGACACCATCAGCCCTCTAGCTGCAATGAAGGCCAAGTGAACTGCTCACCAGCATTAGCAGTGGATGCAGGAAACCTACCTGTGCGTACTCAGGTGCCTTTGGGGTCTGCAGTAAGCTCAGAACATCAATAACCCAGCCCTCTTTTCCTCCAGCAGTTTCTGTCCCTTCCCTTGGTTCTGCAAGAAAATGAGAGGCTTTCCTGGAAGTGATCCCATGGACCCTGGGCCAAAGCAGAAGTCAAAGTCTCCTACACCAAGGGAGGTCCACATCATAGCTGCCATGTGTCTGGAGTTATAATATGGGAGACTGTGATCTAGAACAACCCTCTGGTCATAGGCTCCCCAGCTTATGGGACTGGAGAAGAGGAAAGGGTCCTGCTATTGTTCCCTCTCCTTCAAAGTAGTGGACATATACCCCATCCACTGGTCCACACTGAGCTGAGATGTGGTAATATTTTTTACAACTTTGTGATGCAACTACTACTGTGGTCCCATTTTAGGGCATAGATTGTCATAGCTCTCCTGTGTTCAGAACCCCAAAGTGCAGTAAGGGAGGGACAGGCAGGATTCAAATTCCTGCACAGCTGCTGACTACAAACCTGCCTTGCTCTCTCAGATCCTTAGTTTCCCCAAAGTGTAAAATGAGGATATCTAAAAGTGTCATTGTTTATCAAGTTATTTTGAGGATTAAATTATTTAGTATTCACACCCTGTTTTGCTCCCTCAGCCAAACTGCATCCCATTTCCCGGAAGTAGTCTTCCCCCTACTACAGAGTAGCATCTCTGGCCTCAGAGTGCTCAGCCCCAAATCTGAGAATCAGTCCTTAAACCCTAACATCACACATCCAGTTCACCAGCACATCACAAAATACAGCCACCATCATAGTTGGGCATGGTGCCACACTTCTGTAATTAGTGGCTCAGGAGGTTGAGGCAGGAGGATTACAAGTTCAAAGCCAGCCTTAGTAACTTGGCAAAGCCCTGAGCAGCTTAGTAGGACCCTGTCTCAAAATAAAATAATAAAAGAACTGGGGATTTGGCTCAGTGGTTAAGCACCTCTGGGTTCAATCCCTGTTAAAAAAAAAAAAATACACACACACACACACATCCAACATCAGTGAGGCATGGTGGCACACACCTGTAATCCCAGCAACTCGGGAGGCTGAGTCAGGAGGATCCAAAGTTCAAAGCCAGCCTCAGTAATTTAGTGAGACTCCCTCTCAAAAAAAAAAAACAAAAACAAAAACGCTTGGGGCTGGGTATGTTGCTCAGTGGTGACATCCAACACCCTGCCATCACCCCCACCTGGCTCCCTCTGGGACTCTGGCTCCTGTCCCTACCCCTGCCCACAGGGTACTTGTTAAGACCCAAGGCTCTAAATTCCTCCATGGCTTTGCTCCTATGTCCCTCAAAAGAGGCATGGACCACAAGGGCTACTTAATCTGCCCTAATAGCTCTACCTCATCCCTCTTCCCAGCTCCCTCCACTTCAGCCTCAGGAGCCTCCGGAATCCACTTGAACACAAGGCACATGCCTACCTCAGGACCTTTGCACTGGTGGGTCTCTCTGCCTCAAGCACCCTCCCTACAGATGTTTGCCAGGCTTCTCTCACCCCTCTCCCTGATCTCTGATTTTTAAATTGCAGCCTTCCCTCACCTGGCTCCAACTTCTCTTAGCCCAGGGACTGCTGCCTCCCTTCCAAACAGCAAGCTCTGAGAGCTGTTTAGTCCCTCATTTTGCTTTTTTTTTTTTTTTTTTTTTAAGAGAGAGGGACAGGGGGCTGGAGCGGTGGCTCAGCAGTTTCGGCGCTTGCCTGGCAAGCACGAGGACCCGGGTTCAAACCCCAGCACCACGTACACAACTGAGTGTTGGAGCAACTAAGGCCATGTGAAAAACTAAATAAAGTTGTTTCTCTCTCTCTCTTTCACTGTCCCTCTCTCTTTAAAAAAAAAGAGAGAGAGAGAGGGACAGTGTGAGAGAGAGAAAGACCAACTTTATTTAGTTTTTCATGTGGGTTTTGTTGCTCACTTTGTTGTGTATATGGTGCTGGGGTTCAAACCCGTGTACTTGCACATGCCAAGCAAGTGCTGTAACCACTGAGCCACCGCTCCAGTCCCCCCGCCCCCGTCGTTTTAAAGAGAGAGTTGAGAGAAAGAAAATCAATTTTTTTATTTTTCCATCTGGCCTTTGTTTCTCTGACAATTGTGTATGTGGCGCTGGGGTTTGAATCCATATCCTCACTCATGCCAAGCAAGCGCAGTAACTGCTGAGCTACAGCTCTGCCCCCTTGCTGTTGGTTTTGAGAGTTGGTACAGCAGGTGCCAAGTGCCAGCCTAACCAGTTGTCCACCTTACTCACTCCAGGGTGGGAAGGGTGGGCTGATCAGCCAGGACGTTCAGGAGATTTTGAAATCACCTCCTTAAAGCTCCTGAGCTCAGAATGTGAGGCTTCTTCAGGAACTTGGCACCAAGAGGGCTCACAGTAGGTGCTCAACAAATAAATGACCCTAATCCTTGCATGAGGATATTCCCCTAACAGTTGTGTTCAAACTCTGGCTCCGTCAGCTGCTCCCTGCCTGAGCCCCAGTTTGGGCACAGCAAGTGTCCCTCCTAGAGTGACTCCCCCTCCCCTTCAGGTCAAAGCACAGGGCAAGCCTGGCACGCAGTGCGAGCCTTATTAAAGGTCTGCGCACACTGGTTGGCCCCACCCGGCAGCACGGCTGCGACCCAGACAGGCCCGGGATCGCGCCCAGCGCGGCCGGCAGCAGCAGGGGGCAGGATTTCCCGCGGATCCCGGCCCGCGGCCTCCTCTGCAGTTTGAAAAGAACCCAGCGGCCTTAACCCTCCCGGGCCCGGGGACCTCGGCGCGCCAAGCCTCGCCCCCGCGTTCTGTGCGCCTCAGCCACCTGCCTGCCCTTCTGAGCCTCAGCGCCTCATCCGTAAAACGGGTCCCCCCTAAACGCAGCGGGGTTAAAATCGAGTCCGGTGGGGACGCGGCGCGGACGCTGAGGGGCGGGCGGCAGTCACCCGGGCCACCCTCCCCCTCGCTGCGCCCGCACTGCAGGGAGGAAGCTCGCCGCTGGTGGCGGGTCGCCGCGGTTATCGGGCCTGCCGAGGTCCACCCGGGACGGAGGTGACTTTGCAGCCCCCAGCTCCTATCGCTTCCTGACTTCATCTCGGAAACGGGTCGTGTCGCCGCACGCCCTGGGAAGGCCACTGTCGGGGAGGGAGGACAGTTGAAAAGGGTCCCGAACCCTCCCCCGAGAACAAGGAGAGTGGACGGGGCCGTGGGGATTGGCCCGGGTCGAGACGGAACGTCTGGAATGGTTGCGGTCGCTTGAGGGCCACCTCTGGCGCAGAGGCTGAGGCGCAAAGTCCAGACCTCGGTCCCGAGCTTCCAGCTCCGCCCTCACCCCGCCCAGCCGCCCAGGAAAGTCGCGGCCCCTTTAAGAGCGCGGCCCCGCCCGCCCCCTCCGGGCCGGATCCGAATTCCTGGGAGGCGGGGCGAAGACAGCGCGGAGGCCGTGGAGGCAGCGGGATCCGCCGAGGCTCGGGCGGCGCCTCCCTGCGGCGGCCCGGCCCGGCTCCGGCCCCCGCCGGGGCGATGCTCCCCGTGGCCCCGGGATGAGCCAGGTGAGCGTGGGGATCCCCAGCACCCTTTTCCCAGCGCTCACTGATGTGGGCCCGGCGGAGGAGTGCGTGGTCTCCGTTCCCCAGGGCTGTGTGACCTTGGGTGGCCCTGCGCCCTCTCTGGGCCAGGCCCGGAGCACCGCCGAGGCTCTCTGAGGCTTTTCGGAAAACTGGCCCTGCACACACCGATATAAGGCGCGCCCGGGAGGCTTTTGGAGGAGGCGGAACCAGGGCCCGACAGGCCAGGCTGTCGGATCGCGCCCCGAAATCAGCAGCGCCGTCCCGGGAGCGCCTGGCTCCTTCCATTGCTCAGCGACCTTCAGCAAGCTCATAGGCTTCCCGCGCCTCAGTTTGCTCATCTGTAAAATGGAGATGTCATCGGCGCTCAGCCCTAGCCACCCTTGTTGCTGTTTTGTGTTTGTAACAGTGGCACCGACCTTAAGGGGAGAGGGGCTGAGGGAGGAGCAGGGACCTTCCCGTTAGAGAGGTAGTGGGCACCAGAGCTGAGCAATGGCGAGCAATGCCCCCTCCCTGCGGTCCGACCTGGCTTCCTCTCCTGTCTGTAGCTGGACCAGGCCATTGGCTTCATTCCTCTAGGTCCCAGCTTTGTGATGGGCACCAACCTGCCTGGGAGGAGGCCTCCCTCATCCTCCAGCCCCCACTCCAAGAGTCAACCAGCAAACATCAGAACTCCGAGTGTAAGATTATCCCATTGAATCCTTTGAGGCAGGTGATTTATTTATTTTTGTGGTACTGGGGATTGAACCCAGGGGCTTCACCCATGCTAGGCAATTGCTCTGCCACTGAGCTGCATCCCCAGTCCTTTTGAATTTACTTTGAGACAGGGTCTCACCAAGCCGGCCTGGAATTTGCCATCTTGACACGGGCAATATTACTGTACCTGTTTCATAGATGAGGAAACCAAGGCACAGACGTTTCTCACAACCAGAATTTTTTTTTTTTCATTTTGAGGGACAGTGAGAGAGAGAGAGAGAGAATCAACTTTAGTTTTTCATGTGGCCTTCATTGCTCCAACGTTCCGTTGTGTAAGTGGTGCTGGGGTTTGAACACGGGTACCTGCGTACAGCAAGCGCTGTAACCGCGAGTCACTGCTCCAGCCCCCCCAGTACCAGAACTTAAACCAGGCATTTGGCCTAAGTAATAGGCAGGCAGGTGCAGGTGGTCTGTACTGAGTGTTGGCTGGATCTTCGCAGCGATCCTAACTTGTCTTCCTGCCCACAGTGACTCTGCTGGCCTGGGCATGGAGGACCCAGTGACGGGCATCGCGGGCTCCGCGGCCAAGAGTGTGAGGCCTTTCCGCTCAAGTGAGGCCTATGTGGAGGCCATGAAAGAAGACCTGGCTGAGTGGCTCAATGCCTTGTATGGCCTGGGTCTGCCTGGCGGTGGTGATGGCTTCCTGACGGGGCTAGCCACAGGCACAACTCTGTGCCAACATGCCAATGCTGTCACTGAGGCTGCCCGTGCTTTGGCTGCCACCCGCCCAACCCGAGGTGTGGCCTTCCAGGCACATAGCGTGGCACCTGGCTCCTTCATGGCCCGAGACAACGTGGCCACCTTCATTGGCTGGTGCCGTGCGGAGCTGGGTGTGCCCGAGGTGCTCATGTTTGAGACCGAGGACTTGGTGCTGCGCAAGAACGAGAAGAGCGTGGTGCTGTGCCTGCTGGAGGTGGCACGGCGTGGAGCCCGCCTGGGCCTGCTTGCTCCTCGCCTTGTGCAGTTCGAACAGGAGATCGAACGGGAGCTGCGTGCTGCACCCCCAGGCCCCAATGCCCCCACTGCTGGGGAGGATGCCACCGAGACCACTGCTGCACCAGGAGCTTCCACCCGCGGACCACGCATGACACCCAGTGACCTGCGCAACCTCGATGAGCTGGTGAGTCCTCCCAGGGGCATACTGAGAGCCTGCCTCTGCCTGCACCCCTGCACGGGAATCTGATGGCAGAACGGGTGCCCACAACCTGTCCTTGCCCATCCTGGTGTCTGCAGAAGAGCCTACCCCATGCAAAGGGTGCATACGTTGAATGCCAAGTGTATACCTGGGCCCAGACAGGGAGAGGTGCTAGCTGAGGTCACACAGTACAGTCGGGCCTGGGACAGAATTCTGAGTGCTGGCATTCTCCCCAGTGCTTCCCCCTGGGTGCTGGGGATGGAATGCAGGGCTGCCTGAATGCCAGGCACATACTGTACCAGTAAGCTGCCTCCCCAGCCATGATATTCCCTTCCTTTGTGTGCTAAAGGTATATCCACCAAGTGCCTTGCATTCCTTCATCTGGGGGGACTTCTTCTTTGGGCACCTCCTCCATACCCTCCCTGCACTCAGGTGCTAGAGAGATGCGTCCTCCACCTCAGCGCTCAAGGCCGAGTGGCTGCTGCACTTGGCTGAGGTGAGGTGTGGAAAGCCCCGCGCAGGTGCCTGGAGCGTAGCAGATGCATAGTGCCTGGCACACTGCTGGGAAGCCCAGCCCAGTTGCTGCTGCTGGTGGGAACAGGAAGACCTGCTGGAGCTGCAGGAGTCCTGCTTGGAGCATAGGAGGTGCTGGACAATGTCCCCAGCCCCCTTCTCCTTTCCCAGGGCCTAGGTGTCCCTACCGCCCCCGCATCTGGGCCAAGAGTTTCCTTCTTATCTGAAGGTTAGGACTGTGATGTGCCTGCTCAGGAGGCGGGCAGCCGGATGGCCGTGGGCAGAGGCATGTGCCCCACCCCCGGCCTGGGCCTGGGTCACCCAAGGCCCCACCTGCTCATTTTCTCTGGCGCCGCTGTGGGCAGGAGGCGGGCAGGGCCTCCCACACAGCCAGGCTGGCAGCTCCAGGCCTGGGGTGACATGTGTGCAGTGTGTGCTTGCCAGGTCAGTGGCCTGTGCGCGCTTACTGGTGTGTGTGTACATGTGTCCCATGTGTCTTTGGCACTTGCCCACACTGATGCTCAGCCAGGGACACAGGACCACCTGCACTTGGGTTCCATGACCACCTCTTCCAGGACCTGGCCTTCTTGTAGGCCTTGGGTCCCTCTCTGTGATGTGGGAGTAGGTGCATTGAGGACAGGCTCCAGGGCTCCCCAGGCTTAAGAGCTTCAAGGATGCCCCTCACTGGCGTCCCAGACCCTGACCTGACCAGAATCTCATCATCTCACCCTGGTCAGTTCTCTGCGCCCTGAGAGCCATGGAGAAGAGCTGCTGGTGTGGAAGCTGCACCCATGCCTGGGGCAGCAGTCTCCAACCCCCATGCCCGGAAGGACTTATTTCCTCCTGTCCCCAGGAGGAGGGACTTGACCTCTAAACTCTAGCCTTTCCTCTCTGGCTTCAGGTGAGGGAGATTCTGGGCAACTGCACTTGCCCAGACCAATTCCCCATGATCAAGGTCTCCGAAGGGAAATACCGAGTGGGAGACTCCAGCCTGCTCATCTTCGTGCGGGTAAGGGTCCTTGGCTGCCAGCTGCAACCAAATGGGTGAGCTCTCAGGCCTATGGGATACAGCCATGACCTACCCACTCCTGCAGGTGCTGAGGAGCCACGTGATGGTGCGTGTGGGTGGCGGCTGGGACACACTGGAGCATTACCTGGACAAGCATGACCCTTGCCGTTGTTCCTCCACTGGTCAGTACCTGGGGCTGGATGGACAGGCAGGGGCTCCTTTCCCTGGCTATATTCCTCACATCCCACCCGTTCTCTTGCGACAGCCCACAGACCTGCCCAGTCCAGGGCCCCTACCTTTTCACCCCAGAGGGTGTCACCCATTCCAAGTCCTCGCCCTGGTAGCCCAGTCCCTGGAGGTGAGCGCCGGGGCTCTCGGAATGAGGTGACTCCTGTTACCTTACGAAGCACAAAGGAGGGTCCTGACACCCTGCCCAGGTAAGATGCAGGATGACATTGGGCAGAGCTGGCCAGAGGGTGGGGGTGGGGCTTCCACCCCGCCCCGGATGACGAAGGAGTTGCCTTCGCTCCAGAGTGACTCACACCCTGGGAAAAGTTCCCCGTGGGTGGGGGTGGGCCTGGCTTCCCATCTCCATGGAAACCCGACCAAACCAACAACACAGCTGGGGTGGGTCCTGGGGGTTGGGCAGCTGCCAGTCCAACCAGGCTTCCTTTTGGACGCCCTGGGGGAGACCCGGAGGCCTGGG
Organism: Aplodontia rufa; assembly: GCA_004027875.1. Classification (NCBI taxonomy): domain Eukaryota; kingdom Metazoa; phylum Chordata; class Mammalia; order Rodentia; family Aplodontiidae; genus Aplodontia; species Aplodontia rufa. Next base: position 15,392 of record PVKS010016153.1, read on the forward strand.
GAGGGGGACTGGGGCCCTGCAGAACTCATTTCTTCCGCTACCTTCGGGGCTCTGGGCCCTGAGTGGCCGCAGGAAGCTGCCGTGTTGCCTCTCACTTCTCCCTGGAAGTCCCCAGGACAGACAGATGCCTTACCACTCCCACCAGCTCTCCCAGGAGTCCACCAACCACCTGCCCTGGTGTTCCTCTTCCTGCCCCTTCTGCGCGCGCGCCAGTGATGCCCCATCTCTCTCTTATTCCCCTGTCCCAGGCCCCGGGATCAGCTGCCCCCCATTCCCCGCTCCCGCCGCTGCTCCGGGGACAGTGACTCCTCAGCCTCCTCAGCCCAGAGCGGCCCCCTTGGTGTCCGCAGTGACGACACAGGCACTGGCTCCCTCCGGAGGGAGCGGCCCAGCCGGCGGCTGACCACAGGCACCCTGGCCTCTCCGAGAAGGCCGCCTGCCCCTCGCAGCCAGTCCCGAGACCGGCTAGATCGGGGGCGGCCTCGGGCGACTCCAAGCGGCAGAGGAGCCCAGCTGTCGGCCTCCAGTTCTGCCCGGCGGGCCCGCAGCCAGAGCCGCGAGGAGCAGGCTGTACTGCTAGTGCGCAGGGACAGAGATGGGCAGCATTCCTGGGTGTCGCGGGGCAGGGGTGGCGGGGGCTCGGGCAGGAGCACCCCTCAGACGCCCCGTGCCCGCAGCCCTTCCGCGCCTCGGCCTCTCCAGATCTCCAGCCCGGGGCCAGAGCTGGGCGCTACACCCGCCAGTGTCTTCCGCACACCTCTGCAGCTTGATCCGCAGCAGGAGCAGCAGCTGTTCAGGCGCCTGGAAGAGGAATTCCTGGCCAATGCCCGCGCCCTCGAAGCTGCCGCCAGGGGGTCATCCCCCGGACCAGCCCCTGACCCTGCTCGAGCCCCAGACGCTCCCGCTCCCGACTCGGCCTACTGTTCCTCCAGTTCCTCCTCTTCGTCCCTCAGTGTCCTGGGTGGCAAGTGTAGCCAACCTGGGGACTCTGGCCGGACAGCCAATGGGCTGCCCGGCCCCCGTAGTCAAGCTCTATCCAGTTCTTCAGACGAAGGCGGCCCCTGCACTGGCATGGGGGGGCCATTAGATACACCTGGGAGCCCCCTGACTGGCCCAGAACCCTTGCGGACCTGGGCACGGGGTCGGATGGACACACAGCCAGACCGTAAACCCTCACGCATTCCCACACCTCGGGGCCCCCGACGCCCATCTGGACCCATGGAGTTTGGGGCCTGGCATGCCCAGCACTCAGTCACCCCAAGGGCTGAGCCAGATTCCTGAATGTGATGGACCAGCCCAGCTGTTCCCAGACCCTATTTCTTCTCCTTTGTGGCCTTAACCTACCCTCTGCATCAGGGAGACCCCCTTGCCTCTTGAGAACCAGACCTCATGGGACCAGATTCCTTGGGACTACATGGCACAATGGGACCTCTGTTGTACATTCCGGTTGGGGGATGAGCATAGCTATTTAATTACTAATATTATTGAATGCCTTAGGGGAGACCGGGTCAGCCGGTGTCCTGAGGACCTGTGGTCAAGCAGAGCCTCTGACAGTAAAGTTTTGCTCCAGCCGCCTGTCTGTTTCTTCGGGGATTCAACCTTGGGGCCATTGCACCCTTTTGATGGTCCTCGTTACAAGTTAGGATTCTCGGTTAACTGACAGGGGGCCAATCCCCAAGCATAACTCTGTCCCAGAACAGAACTCCCAGGAGCATTTTGGGGTTTTTTGTTGTTGTTTTTTTAATTACCTCGTGAGAGACGTGGCTATATGCGTCCAATGAAGCTCTAGGAGCAGTTTGAGTGCCTCTAATCAAATACATAACCAAGTCTTTTCATCCACGGTGACCCAAAGAGGTCCCAGGAAGGACCGAACTTGTCCAATGGGGCTCTGGGCCTGGCTGCGCCCAATATAGTTTAAAGAGAGATCGGTAGCCCAGGAGACAAGGTGAGAGCTTTCCTTATCCAATCGGGGAAGAGAGTTCTCTGACTAATCCAAATGAAGTTCGGCAATCTGGTCCAGTCCGGTCACATGAGGATGCAGCGCGCTGGGTGCAGCGCCCCCTGCAGGCGTAGAGCTGGGTGTGCCGGGCGTGAGCGTACCAGAGCACAGCGCAGAAGCTCGCGGAAGAGCCGCAGCACGTGCCAGTTGTACTTGGCGGAGCACTCGAGGTAGCCGCAGCGCCAGCCTCTGCGCACCAAGGCAGCCAGCGCCCGCCGAGGTCCGAAGCGCAGCCGCTGTCGGTCTCGCTTGTTGCCTACCACGAGGATAGGTGCCTCGGGCGCTCCCGCTGGCCTGGAGGCCGGATGGGGATAGGAGACGCGGTGCTGGGGACCCCACGTCGCACCGTGAATGTACACACACACAGGCGCATTCCTTCCTACGGCCAGAGACCACCCCCCCCCCCGAAATGCCAGGCCTGTGTGTGTATGCCAAAGACTCGTACTGTTGCTGACCTCCCCAAGGCAAAGGCCTCATTCAGAAGCCCCAAGCCTTAAGTAAAGGGGAATCTACTCACTCCCGTAAAGCAAAGCCAGGCCCGGGTGGCTCCCCACCACCGCCTCCTGCCGCGCCCCCACCTGGTCTCCGCTATGCGCTGCCGCAGGGCCTTCACATAATCGAAACTGTCAGGGCTGCAGATGTCGTAGACTAGCACGAAGGCATCCGTATCCTGCAAGCTCCAGTCCTTGGGGTCAGGCCACTCCTGAGGGCGGGAGGCCGGGGTTTGCGGGAGCCGCCTTCCTTCCTACCCTGCAGCTCCTTAATCTTCTGCAGCGAATTGACGCTTAAACCCACAGTTCATCTTCAGACCTCGGTCACTCACCCCTACCTCTAAGCATCTTCCCGCAAGCTCCCAGGGCCTTACCCTCCTTGTGGTCACCAGGGTACATTTTTCAAAATCGTGCCTGGAGCCTGTTGGCTACCAGCCCTCCTTCACCCTCGCCTTCCTTTCCGTTCCCCCACCCCCATATTCCTTTTCTTCCTTCCAGCTTTGCCCAGCTCAACTCCTGTCGGGCCACTCTCCTCCCTAGTTGCCCTCATAGGCTACCACTGCCTATAAAAACTAATTGCCAAGTCCATGGCCCAGGATACCCCGCCTCCCACCAGAACCCTGAGACCACCTATCATCTGCAGCTGTGCACGCTTAAGTTTTAGCCTAGGAACCTACTGTTCTTTCCACCTTGAATGCTTTTACCACTTTTATTTTTTTTTTAACACAAAACCTCACTCACCTTTCCAGGTTCAGCTCAGTGCCACCCCCTCCAGGAAGCCCTGTTTAATCCTGCCTGCCTTTTCCGCTAAAGACAGATCTGAACTGGACTTGGCACAAATTACTAAATAAGTCTTTCCAGGTCACAGGAATGAGGGAGCAGAGAATAACCTCCTCTAGGAAGTATATCCCTATTCCGAGTCCAATCTCTCCTACTGTGGCTCTGCTCAAGGCCCCGAACAGCAGCTACAGGGCCATGCAGCGCCATGGCGCTGATCCAGTCCCACCAGCGGAGGCATGCAAGGATAGAAACGCCCACGGCAACAAGAAAAAGCCACTTGGCTAAATCTCCCGGTTTAGGGTCTGGGTTCCTCCAGGCTGGTGGAGAGGGCTCAAATACACTTAAAACAGGTCACACTATTTTTCCTTCAGTTCCCTAACATGGTCAGTACCCAATGACCATCCACGTGGACATACACGTGTGCATCAAGCACACATACACACCCTACACTGTCACACACCCCTGCCCACCACGCAAGCCGCTACCTCGAGACCTCCGGGGCTCGGACCAGGACCAGCGACGTCGCCGTCCCTGATGCTCAGGTCGTAGACAGCGCCGTCGAGCAGCACCGCGGGCCGGTAGAGGCGGGGCCCGTCCGTGGGTCGGTGGCGTTCAGGATAGTCACCGAACAGGAACTGGCGGATGATGGCCGTCTTGCCCACTCCTGGAGCGCCCAGAACGGCCACCCGCAGACTTCCCCCCATGGCCCGCCCGCGCTATCCCGCCCAGAGCCGGAAAGCTTCATGGGCTGGCGCCGCGCGGTGCGCGCCCTGTCCGGTGCGTCCGGCCCCACCACACTCCTCTTTGCCTCAATGAACACCCGAAACCAGGAGACGCCAGGCCAGAGGACAGGGCTGGCGGCAGGAGAGCAGACAGCCGAGCGAGCGGGCAGACCGTAGCAGACACACTAGCAGCTCCGGCGGGTGCCAAAGCTCGGGAGAGAACGGACTCAGCGCCCGCGCGCAGATACCGCCTCCGCCCGCAGCACCAACCGCGCGGCGCCGCGGGGCAGGGCCGAGCCCGGAGGTCTGACACCCTAGCGACGCGGGTCCCGCAGAGGTACTGCCCCTCGGCGCCTCGGGCCCCTCTGTCCTCTCGCACCAGCGCCAGGAGTCGCCGCCCCAGCCAGCGGCGCAAGCGAGCGAGCCAGCGGAGCCTCCCGGAGGCAGCGATGAGGTAACCTCCCGCCTCTCTCACCCCCTACCCTCCAGGACACCCCTCCCGGGAAGGGTCGCAGGAAGGTGACTGGAGGGCAGGGAGCGCGAGTAGGACCTCATTCAGCTCGGTGATCTGCGTTCGCTACAAAATAGAAGCCCCTTCCGCCCGCCCACCTCCGGATCCTCTGCTCCCAACACCTCTCGCCGGGGCTCAAGCTGGCTCCTGACAAACCCGGCCCGCTAGTCAGGCCGCACAGGGGTCGGTTCAGGTCCCAGCTGGATGACCTTGGATGAATCGCCGCACTGCGCTGTATCCATCACAAGCAGACACCTTCAAGGGCTTTTAACATTTCGTGAGAACCTACTAAGTGCCCAATCCTTTTCTAAACTGTTTCCTACCTGATCCTTAAACCTCAGCCTCAATCCTGGTATCGCCATTTAAGGGAGGTGGCTAGAGTGGAAAAGCTCCAGGGTTAGAAGGGCAGTGGGGCTCCTAGCTGGTGGCCTTGCTGTCTCCTCCGAGGGCCCTGCTACCTTCCTTCCACCCACTGAGGTAAAGAGCCAAAATTGGACAGTATTTCAAACAGCAGTCCTGGAGGAGAGGTGGGGACAGAGGGGACTGAACCCAGCACTCACCAAGTCAATCAGCCCCAGATTCCTGCTTCAACAAGGCTGGAGGTGAATAAATATAAAAAGATCCCAAAATTGGCCAACACCACCTCCATCACTGCTAGAGCCATTTCCTTCAGGAGCCTCAAACTGCTTCTCTCAAAGGACAGTAACATCCTAACCAAACTCCAGGACTTAAATCTCCCTCCCTGGAACTGGACAGGAAGTTCCTAAGCCCAGTTTGGAAAGTTTGCATTTGCTGGGCACCTCATTCCTTGACTCTGTACTTTCCCCTGCTACAATGGGGGGCTCCCACATCTCTGCCCTCTGCCCAGTACTGGGGTGAAATGCACAGATGTCTCCTTTTCACACTGACCAAGGATTTCATTTATTCATTCCTTCAACAAATATTGAAAATCTTATTGCTTGCTAAGATGCTGACATGGGTTTTGTTTTTTTTTTCCCCAAGGAATTGAACCCAGAGGTGTTTTATCACTGATCTACTGGCCACGTCCCCAACTCTTTCTTTTTTGAGATAGAGTCTTGCTAAGTTGCTTCAGGCCTCTCCAAGTTATGATCCTCCTGCCTCAGCCTCCTGAATTGCTGGGATTACAGGGGTGCACTACTGTGCCTGGCTGCTGGCATGGATTTTTGAAGGTGGGGAGGGTGCCAAGGGAGGAAGACAGAGGGAGAGAAGGAGGCAAGGAAGAGGAAGAGTTAAAGGATGAAGGAGGAGGAGGAGAAGGATGATGAGGAGGAAAAGATATCATCCTACCTTAAGAAGGAAGGTTCTAGAACCCACAGGATCTAGGAACTGTAAGAGCATTAATATACCCTCCCCAACCTGGGGAAAGAGAAGGGAGAAAGTGCAGCCTCCAGGGAGCAGGTTACAGCAAGCCCGTGGTGCTTCTCCAACAGTGAAAATGTTATAATCTCCCACGCTGGAAGAGGGGCTTGGGTCTGATGTCATTGTTCTGCTCAGCCACTAGGGAGTTCAGGCCACCTCTGGCAAGTGTTCTAGGTCTTCTGCTTCAGTGAGTAGGGATGGTTGGTTTCATATTCTTTCTTGCCATTCTTTCTTCGATAGCCCCTCATTTTTTTTTTCCTTGTGGATTTAAAAAATTTTTAGGCTTGTGGATTTTGTGAGTTGCTTCCCTTTCTTTGGGGAAGAAAGCAGGGAGTAAGTCAACTCCCCCCTTACCCTCTTAGTGTGAGTTGTTGGGAAAACACCAGATTGATCTTGCTTAAGTCCTTCTTGCTGCCAGGGGTGCTAGGCCTGTGCTTGGGGGCCAAGAAGTCTGGGCTCTTCTCTGAAAAGCTGCCTTTCTTCCTTTTCCGACCTGGGAACTCCAATCAGGGCTGTGCGTGTGGCACCTCTGAGTCTCCTTGTGGCTTCTTGGCTCATGCTTTTAGAATGATGGAGGACACTGGGCTGGGAATGTCCCAGGGCTCCTACAAAGTCCTGCACAATCTGCAGGTGTGACTCATGTCAACATTACTAGCCGCACTTCCCACTTACTCAAGACTAATGTGCAAGCTCTGACCCCAGAGCCACCTGCTCATTAAGACTCAGAGAGATACAGTGATTTGGCCCAAGCCGATCAGGAGGAAAAAACTGGAACCCACAACTCCTGACTTCCCGAGAAGCCCAGTTTCACCTGAGCCCAGGGGCCAGTGAGGCTTCAAGAGGTGGTCAACTGGAATCTTTGGCTCTTTGAAGAGGGACTTTGGGGAGGTCCCTGTCACTCGTGCAGGCTGTTCTGAGCTATGGTAGAGTGGATTTCTGAGTTTCTTTCGTTGGCTCTGGTGCTGCTACCTGCTATACAGCCCAGCCCTTATTCCAGTGACCTTCCTGGTCCTTCTATGTTTGCAACCAGTGGTTGAGGGACCACACACACTTCTCCTTTGGCACAGGAGACCCACCACTGGGTCTAAGATAGTTATTCCTGTCCTCTGTGACTTGAGACACACATATGCAGCCAGGTACAGAGAAATGGGGATAGGAGCAGTGGGCTGGTTAAGGCCTGTGGGGCCGAGGGGCCTCAGGGAGGCAGTAGGCAGGCTGTGGGGAGCCAATGACACACCTAAGCTGAGCCCTCAAGGGTCAAGCCCCAGGTGGCAGAGTGGGCTGGGAGCAACCTGAATAGGGGCAGGCACCAGTGAGAATTCTGCTTCCCCTAGTTCTTTGCTCAGTTTCCCAACAGTACCTGGCAGCCTCCCCGCCACCTCGCCTTCTCTCAAATGACACACCCCCTCAGCTGGCCTGATTCTGGCCCATCCTTGGGCACTGGCCTAGCTCCAACATTTAATATAAATATTTGATGTGATTAAAAAAAAACCCATCATTTAAAAACAAAAAACATAGTGGGGCTGGAGAGGTGGCTCAGTGGTAGAATCTTGCTTGATATGCATGAGGACCCAGGTTCAATCACCAGCACTACATATGCAACTAAATAAAGGAAAAACAAAAACCAAATAAAAATATTAACATTCTCTTTCTCGAAAGAAAGAAAGAAGAAACAGTTCTAGCTGGGTGTGGTGGTGCATGCCTGTAATCCCAGAGGCTTTGGAGGCTGTGGCAGGAGGATCACAAGTTCCAGGTCAGCCTCAGCAACTTAAAGAGGACCTAAGGAACTTAGACTCTACCTCAAAATAAAAAATAAAATAAAGGTGTGGAGATGTGGCTCAGTGATTAAGTGCCGTTGGTGTGTGTGTGTGTGAGTGTGTGTGGTATTCCAAATGGGAAAAGATACTGTAAATTATCAAAACATAAAGGTGGGGCAGGAACATTGGCTCAGGGGTTATGTGCTTGCCTTGGCATGGGCGAGGATGGGGGTTTGAACCTCAGCACCACATACACAATGAAGTGTTGGAACAGCGTGGGCCACATGGGAAGCTAAATAAAATTGATTCTCTCTGTCCCTCTTTAAAAAAATAACACCAAAAACATAGCGGTTCTTTTTTGTGGTCTAGCATGGTGACGCATGCCTATAATCCCAGCTATTCTGCAGGCTGAGGCAGAATCACAGATCAGGTAGTTTAGTGAGACCCTGTCTCAAAAAAAAAAAAAAAAAAAAAAAAGGGTGGGGGTTGCTGGTGAAGTAGCTCAATGGTAAAATCCCCCAGTTAAATCCCTAGTACTGGGTGGGATCAGCGGTGGAGTTGGCAGGAAAACTTTTTGTAGAAGGCAGAAACTAAGGAATAATTAAATTCTCTGGCAGAGAACAGAATTCAGAAAAACACCCAAATGTATGTGGAAATTCAGTATATGATAAAAATGGCATTTCAGATCTGTGGGGGAATGATGAATTATTCAATATGTGGTGTGGAGACAACTGGGTAACCATCTGGGGGAAAGGGGAAGTTGGATCCCTGCTTCATTCCTACAAACAGCCCAGAGGGAACAGGAGTGAAATGCAAACACTAAGATCACATAAGTACTAGAAAGAAAAGATCACAAGAAAAGTAGAGGGCTGGAGCGCCTGCCTGGCATGTGTGAGGGCCTGGGTTCAAAACCCTCTACCACAACTAAGTGTTGGGGAAACAAACGCCAGATGAAAAAATAAAATTGATTCTTTCTCAACCCTGTCTTAAAAAAGAAAGAAAGAAAAGTGCATCTGGGTGATGCGCTCCTGTAATCCCAGTGACTCCAGAGAATGAGGCAGGAGGATTACATGCTTATGACTGCCTGGGAAACTTAGTGAGACCCTGTCTTAATAAAATAAAATAAAGTAGGGGCTGGAGCAGTGGCTCAGTGTTTAGAGCACTTGGATGACATGGGTGAGGACCTGGGTTCAAACCCCAGCACCACATATGTAACTAAGTCTTGAAGAAACAAAGGCCAGATGAAAAAATAAAATTGATTCTCTCTTAAAAAATAAATAAAGCAAAATTTAAAAACTGGGGCTGTAGCTCAATGGTAGAGCACTCCTGGGTCCAAACCTCAAGAATACTCCTCCCTTCAAAAAAAGGCACAGGGATATTCTAAAGTATTTTTATAAACACAAAAAAAATTTTTTAAATGGAGGGAGAGAGGAAGAAAGAATCAATTTTATTTTTTTTTTCATCTGACCTGTTTCTCTGAGAGTTAGTAGTGTGTGTGGTGCTGGGGTTTGAGCCCAGGTCCTCCTTTATTCAGTGCTCCAATCACTGAGCCACCGCTCCAGTCCCCAGCCTGCCTTTCTTATCAACTCTCCTTCCCCCAGGTCATTTGTCTTGTGCCTCTGGTGACCCATTGTCACTCCAGTAGGAAGAGCCATCCTACATTGCAACTCTCCTGGCCTTGGTGGCAGATGTGGGAGTATAGGATGGCCTGCTAAGTGCCAGGAGGATGGAGCCAGCAAGCAGCAGAGGCAGTGGCCCCCACAGCTGCTCCCCAGCAATTCTCTCAGGGTGTCGAGGTCTGGGGATGCAGGCAACACAATAGGTGCAGGTAACAGTCTCTCCGCCAGGGCTCACCGCCCAGCTCCTCCAGTTCTCTGACAGGCAGGGCCTCAAGCTGCATCTGCCTAGGGCCTTCTGAACCCAGATTTTCGGGTACTGCTAGAACCAGGGTTGTGCAATCAATGGCCTGTGCTGGGTTGGACTCTCTGGTCCCCAGGGCCAGAGGTGGGGCAATAAATGGCAAAATGTCCAGCGAGAGGAACAGGCCATCTCCCAGATTCCAGCAGCTGGTGGGCAGCAGTGTGTCTGAGGTTAGCAGGGTGTGGGGGGCTGAGCACAGACAGGACAGGAGGGAGTGGTTGAGGCTGAGGTGTGCTGGGGGTGCCCAGGCTGCTCTTTCCTGAGAAGCGGACTGAAGCCCCACCAGCCAAGAGGCAGCTCTGCCAAAAAAAAAAAAAGAGCCCTGCCTGGGGTCTGGCTGCCCTTCTCTGGAAGCCAGTTCAATGCCAAAACTAGGGCCACATCTGGGGTGTGCTTGGTGGTGACTGGCCCAGACCCCTAAGTTCTTGCTTCAGAGCCTCTCCTGTTGCTTCTAGTACCCAGGGAGCTGGGAAAAACCCAAATGGGAACAGCAGCCCTCCTGCCTGGCATCAAGAGTCAGCTGGGGGCGCTGGGGCAGTGGCTCAGCGGTTATGGTGCTTGCCTCACATGCACGAGTATGCGAGTTCAAACCCTAGCACCACGGACACATACACGAAGTCTCAGAGAAATGCAAGCACATGAAAAACTAAAAATTATTTCTCTCTCTCACCATCCCTCTCTTTAAAAAAAAAAGCTGGGGAGGAATCAGGATCATTGGCAGGAGAGGTGCCAGGGGGACCTGCAGGCCTCACAAATCAGTCTCCCAGGACAGGATGGAGGGAAAGTGCTATCCTTAGCGTGCGGGGGAGGGGTCAGAGTGGGGCACAGCCCCAGCCCAGGATGCCCACCCAGAAGAGCCTCAGGACCTGACACACTGGCCAGGGACACGCTTGATGTCATCATTTTTATTCACTTTCTCTTTTTGAAAATAAGAGTAAACATACAATATATATTTTCTATTTGTATATATTAGCTATTTACTGCAGCGGTCAGACAGCATCCCTGGCTACCTGGAGGCAGTTTTCAGTTCTGATTTTGGTGGAGGAAAAGAAGTATCTGTGACTGCCAAAAGCAGAATCTTTTTTATTATCAAACAGCAAAGACAGGAAAACCTAACACGCTGTCAGACACTGAGACTGGGGAGCCAGGGAGAGGGCAGCTGATGCTAGAGAAGCCCCGCAGGAACCCCACGCAGGAAGCTCACCCACTGGTCCGCAGCCCCATCCCTTGCCACTGACTCTGCCCTGGGCTCCCTAAGAGGATGCCAAGGACTGGATCAGAGACAGCGACAGTCCTCAGGGGCAGGGCTGGGGGTGATGCAGCTGTTTGGGGAGCAGAGGTTTGGGGGCTTCTGCCTGGTCTTCACCATGCAGGCAGCTGCAGGGCACCAACTGGTGGATGTGGGTGGGCGGTGCAGGCCCAGAGCTCATCTCAGTTCTTCCGTTACACCTGCGAACCCTGGAACCCCAGATCCTGACAGAACAGATTTTCCAGTACCCAGGAGACACTCCCCACACACCCAGGACAGGCTGCCAGTGCCCACCAGACTCAAGCCAGCAGTGGACAGGCCTCTAACACCAACCAAAAGACAGGGCAGGGGCTGCCCAGCAGGGAGCGGAGGAGAGAGCTTCACACCTGCAGCATCCAACTTTCACTGCTACCCTGTTTCCTTCACTCCCTTCTCACCCAGCCCCATATGTGAGCAGCAACGGAAGAGGGTGACCAGAGAATGGGGTGTACTGAGATTTTACCCCAGGAGGGGGCCACCCTGCCCAAGGATGTAGTGGGCCCCCGCAGTCAGGACCAGGGAGCCCCACCCTGACCCTCCCATGAGGAGATGGTGCTGCCACCCCCACAGATGCCTCAACAGGGCTGGTAGAAGGCTGGGGTGGGTGCTGGATCGGCCTCAGTTCTTGAGGATGGTCTCATAGGCCTGGTACACGTGCTGGGACACCTCTGGTGCTCGACACTTCAGGGACAGCTGCAGGGGAAGAGGGCAGAGGAGACAGCACTCATCCCTGGGACTCCTTTTCAAAAAGGAAGAACACGAGGGGAGGGGAGGGAAAAGGGAGTGGGTACCATATGGATGAACGTGATGTGCCCACATGCCCTGGTGGCAGCTGCGGCTGGGGCAGATGTGAGGTAAAGCAGAGGGGGTGGCCATTGCAGCCAGCTGGGTGGGGACCAAATATACTTGCAGCCCACACACCTGCTGTCAGCCTCGCCACCACAGCCCTATTGGCTGTGACTCATGAGCCTGAGGCTGCCAGGAGTGCCCAGCCCTCCACAGCCCCTGGAGATCTGAGGACCTCACAACAAAGGCTGTCAGAAAGTCCTCAGGGGCCAGAGGGCTCGCAGGTGAGGTGTGAGGGGCTTGTTCCTATAGACTGCCTCAGCGCTGAGGCATGTGCCTTCAGACTCCAGGCAGAAGACAGAGAAACCAGCCACCCTGACACTCAAAAGTCCCAGTTCTGGAGAATGCAATTAGGAAAGAGGTGACAAGTAGAGTTCTGGAAGTGGGCAGCAGTGGTCCTCAGGGGTGCAAGTGGGGAGGTCAGCTCCTCAAGGGCCACTGGCTGGAAAACATGGGGGCGCTGGCAGCCTGTATGCACATCCGCCAGGTTTTAGGAGTAACGGGGTGAAGTGAGGCCAAGAGATGGGGTGTGGACAGAAGAGCTGGGATGCTGGAGCCAGGCCAAGAGATGGGGCATGCACAATATGGCTGGGGAAGGTGGGGGTGGGAAGAGGAAGAGAAAAGCAATCTGCTAACCTCCAAGTCCTGCACCACGGGCGCCAGCAGGGAAGGTGGACATGCAGCAACCAAACACAGGGAGACGGAAATTACCACCACCGAAGCCACCACCGCAGCCCTCTCCCACCACAGTGCCAAGGCCAGTGCGGGGGCCCAGGGGAGGCAGTGTGCAGGGCCATGTCCGCCAGACTCAGGGGTGCAGGGGAGAAGCAAAGCCTGGGGCTCTCTGTTCCCAAGAATAGCAGTGCAGGCTTCAGGACAACTGGGGACCCATGGAAGCCATCTCCTGGCTAGGGTCTGACTCAAAGACTGAGGACCATGGGCTGCTGAGCATCAATGTCCTTCCGGCCAGGGACTCAGGCACTCACATGACAGCAGGACCGTGTCCTATTCCCAGCAATACCACCTCCCAGTTGGGCTAAGCCTGATGTCTTTTCTGGAAAACTTGATGCGGAAGTTTCTAGAAAGGTTCTTTTCAGAGACAGAACTAATTTTCATTCACTCAAGGCTCAAAGAGATCCTTAGCACACAACCCCTATCAGAGCCATCCCTTGGCCTGGAAGGGACCAGAAGCAGGAGGCTGCCTAGGACAGGGTGGCAGAGCTCCAGGCTGCCAACAGTTGTAGGGGCTCTCACCGTGAAGCTGGTGTTGCCTGGCTGGATCCGCAGCTCTGCTAGGACCCAGATGCCATTGGTCAGTTTGAGAGACTGGTACAGCATGTCCTGGCCCTCCACATTCCTCTTGGCAATGGTAAAGATGTTGCTGCTCTGTAGCTTGCTGCTCACAGCCTCTATGGGGTCAGACAGCCCACGGAATGGCCCTAGTCAGTGAGGAAGCAGGGCTGGGCACAGGCAAGGCTCAGCAAGGACCAAGGGGCTGGGCTCTGGGTCTTGGGCATCCTTACCTGCACTGAGTGCACAGTCTCTGATCTGGAACTGGGCCTCATTCTCATTGGGAATATCTTTCCATGTGGCCAGGAACATTTGCCGATCTGCAGGGTGAGTCAGTGGAATAAGAGATGGGACCCTGATAAATCTGTGGCCCCCTCAATGACATGTGGCAGGAAATGGGTCTGGTTTTTAGTGTCTCAGAGCAGGCATTCCGCTTCTCCACAGCCCCTCTTGCTTCTCTAAGCGAACTCTCAGCTCTGTGAGGCGGCTAGCAGGATGTTCCCAAATGACCCCAGGTTTCCCATCTCTTTCCCCCTCCCTACTTCCACTCCCACCTTCCTCCACTTCTGGTTCTGAGCCGCCTGCTTGTTAGTCATGGCCTGCCTCTCAGGGCTGCTGCAGTGAGAGAAATGATGCGGGCCAAGCACTCCCCACAGCCCGGGGCAGGGCTGAGCCCCTCCTGCACGGCCTTCTCCAGGTTCTAGCCCCAGCACACAGGAAGTGGGCACCAGGCATGTCTCATGACCTGGTTCCCTCCTATAGCCTATGGGACAAGCAGGGATGAGCAGAAGAGCCCATGAGCAAGACGACTTCTGCATGGCTCAGCCCACCTGCCCAGCCAGAGCTAGGGGACCCAGGTATGCTGCTCACTCCAGGCTCTGCAGAGGAGTCCATCATACAGCAAGACCATCCGTCTAATCCTTGGCAAAGGCCAGGTTCCTAAGCTGTGGCACACTGCAGAGACCACAGGGGCTCCCTCACGACTTACCCATTTTGCCATCCTCCACAAAGAGGATGTGCAGTGGGTACAAGGTGCTGAAGTAGAAGACGTCAATGTTGTTCTTCACAGCCACCTAGGTATAAAGAGGTCCCCAATCAGTCCTAGGGGCTCAACACCCTGACTTTTGGGCTGACACCACCTTTCAAGCCCCAAGAAGCGCACCCCAAGCAGGTTCTCTCACATGACTCTCCCTGGTAGCCAATCCCCTTCATTCCCTCTGACCTGGCTGGGCCCCCTCCCCAGAGCCAGAGGGCAGGGACACACCTGCCGGGACACACCTGGAGGTTGTTCAGAGGCTCCATCTTCATGACTGAGCCCACTGTGTTAAGAGGCAGGGAGATCTCCACCGTCTGGTTGGGGCTGAGCGGCGCATGCACCTGGAGGGGGGCGGCGGGGGCCAGGCCAAAGCTGGGAAGAGAGAAGCCCCCACAGGGATGGCAGGGGGAGCAGGTGCTAACACACACCAGGTGGGCTCTTCAGGCTAGAGGGAGTACAGTGGTGGGCAAGGAGCCTCTTCAGAAAGCTGACCTTACCCAAGCTCTAGGCTCAGGACAGGATGGGCTCCTGACCACACCACCATGCTTCAGTCTGTGTGGACAGGAAGCAAGAGACAAGCCTGCCGCTCTGCCCCAGTCTCACTGCAAACTGCAGCGTATCTCCTCCTTTATCCTTTGGATTGAGGCCTGGGCATGTTCAGGTTAAGTACAGCCTTGCCCTTCTCCGCCCTTGAGGAGCTCCAACCTAACACCAGAGGCTGGGACGTGAAAACTCAATGGCCTCTCAAGTCTCTGCTGCCAATTTCCACCTCCTGGGACCACCCTAAGTGAAAGCCAGAACTCACTGCCTGGCCCAGAAATGGCCAGATCACATGATGGCCATAAGATTCAGGAAAACCCCATTTCTCTATAGAGCAGAATATGAACAAGAGCAGTGTGCGGGCAAAGGAAGACCCCCCTCAGCGTAAGGTACCCCAGCTGTATGCTCTTACAAGGTAAACCACAGTAGTACAGATTGGGACCTGAACTGAGCACTTGGTATCCCCAGACTGGGCATGTAGTTGTATACCAATTTCTATTCTCATAAAAACAGACAGGTACATATCATCCCACCTTTTAATGAGAACATGGAGCCTCAAGGAGGCACAGATACATGCCCACACCCTATAGGGTGAATGACATTGCCAAGAGTCAGAAGTCAAACTTCCTGACCCCAGCTGTGTTCTTTACCCATGAGACCAATTAGACCTGCCTAAGACACAGCAGGAGATGACATGGGGAACCCCAGGTCTTCAGGCTTTCCTGGGAGCTCCGCCATAGCCTGTGTGACCTTCAGTAAGGCTCTTGCCCTCTCCAAGCCTAGGCATACTTTTTTTTTTTCATACCAGGGATTGCACCCAGGATGCTTAACCACTGAGCCACATGCCCAGCCCTGTTTTATTTTATTTTGAGACAGGGCCTTGCTAAATTACCAAGGTTGGCAATCCTCCTGCCTCAGCCTTCTGAGTCCCTAAGAATATATAGGTATGTGCCACTGTGCCCAGCTTATCATTACCTACTTAAAAAGGGAAATGGCATCAAGTTTACTGGGCTGTCAGGTGACTGTTAAAACTCCTAAACTCCTCCACATAGGGTCTGCTGTCCAGGAAGTGTTCAACACACAGCAGGTTTGTTATGAGCAACTGCTGGGCCATCCCTAGTACTTAGAATTTATCTGTGGCCTCGAGGGTCCTCTGAGGGGAAGTGGCAGAGCTGCTGCAGTCTTCCTGATCCACCCAATGGTAGGAACCCCAAGACCTCCCTGAGGAAGCAGCCCCTTCAGTCAACTTCTTAGAGGCTCAGTTTGCTCATCACAAGAGCTGCTCAGGAAGAAGAATCATCAGGAGGGGCTGCTTAGGTTCCCCAAAGATCTTGGCCTACCTGGCCTGACTGACCCATCCTGGTGCCAGAGTGGTGAACTTCCCCACTAACAAATGCAGGGAACCTGGGAGGGCAAGAAGCCTGCAGCAGCCATCATTCACTCCCACGGGAATATGTATGATCTTGTGCCACTGGGAGTAGGTTGGGGTGGCAGGCAGACCCACTCCCCACCTGCCTTCTTAGAATTGCTTTCTGACACAGGTGTGACTAAGGCCTTGGACAAGTTTGAGCCCCTGCTAGTGTGGGATGGGCCCCTCCTGGTCTGGAGGAAGTTTGATAAAGGTTGGCTGCTGGGTTGGAGCTGGGATTTCTTTTTTCCCCCACTTTGTTTATTTGGTACTGGCAATTGGACCCAGGTTTTCCTTACAGAGCAACATCCCCAGTCCTTTTTTATCTTTTAATTTTGAGACAGGGTCTAAGTTGCTGAGGCTGTCCTCAAACTTTCAATCCTCCTATCTCAGCCCCTTGAGTCACTGAGGTAAGAGACATGCAACCGCTGAGCCCACGTAGAGCTGGAACTTCTATCTGTAACACTTCCCCAGGCAGCAGAGGAAAGCAAAACGAAGGGAAGTAGATATCCTCCATGCTCTCTCAGGCACGTTGGAATCCACCTAAAGAGATCACTGGAGGAATAACACTGCTGTAGAAAGTTTTGGTCTGAGGCCGGGCACGGTGGTGCATGCCTATAATCCCAGTGACACAGGAGGTTTAGGCAGGAGGATTGCAAGTTTAAAGCCAGCTTCAGTAACTTAGGAAGGCCCTAAGCAACTTAGCAAGATCCTGTCTCAAAATTAAAAAAAAAAAAAAAAAAAAAGAATGAAAAAGGGCTGGGGATGTGGGGATGTGGCTCAGCGGTTAAGTGCCCCTGAGTTCAACTCCGGTACCAAAAAAAAGGTTTTGGTCTGAGGGTGGTGAGGAACATCTATCTTCTCCAAAATGAAGACGCCAGCCCCCTTGTGGCTATCAGCTCTTCCCGCAGGCCAGCGTGGACCCTAGGCAGACTGGCCTTGGGAGCTTACCTGTTGCGATTGAACTGGATGGCAAAGTCCGTCATGACCTGCAGGGCCTTGTTGGTCAGTTGCAGGTCCATGGAGATGGAGCCCACCTGGCGGGTAAAGGTGCCTGAGATCTCCAGTCCCTTGGCCTTCATGGCTGGGAGCCAGACCTGCAGAGAAGAGAGGAGTGGTGGGGTTGTTATATGTCTCTTCTCCCAACCCAAACCCAACAGGCCACCAGAGGCTCCTTGTCCTCTTTCTCTTGAAGGGACCTTCCAGATTGACCACACCTGCCTTTACCACTGAGAGTCAACCAGGTGTATATCAGAATAAGAATGATCCTGTGGCCCACTTACAGCCACCGGAACACCTGGGGACGAGGACTGGCATGCTCAAGGATTTATTCAAGTCTTCAGAGGTCAAAGAAAACACTTAGGAAGTAGGGCTGAGGAAGGCAACAAGACCAGTGAGCCCTGCCAGCCTCCCAACAAGCTAGACAGAGCTGAATGCCCAAAGCCATTCTGGACCCTGGCCAGAACCTGAGTCCTCCCCGGCTGTAACAGTCTGTCCTCTCTTATATGAGGCAGGATTGGCCTCTCATTGTAGAAAGTGGTTTGACCAAGGACAGTACCCAAGAGCACCTCTTGTCTGGCAGGCCCTGGGTGCTTGGCTGCCCTTGTCAACACGGTCTCTGTCCCAGAGCTGCCTCCTCCAGGCTCCTTCCCCAAATTCACGACCCAGTGATGTCTAGGCAGGTAAATTTGAGTGTGCGTGCCTATCTCCCCTGCTCCCACACAGCTCTATGTGGAAAGGGCTCTGCTTTTCTGTCTTTCTATCCTTGGTTCAGAAGCTGCTGTGGAGCTGGCATTCAGGGAGTGTCTGCTGAACAAACAGCAAGAATCAAAGCCATACCGATCAAGGATCACACAGGATCCATGTAGTCACGCAGATGCCTCTCAGGCCATCAGTCTCCCTTGGGTGGCTCTCTGGCACCTCAATATCAAAAGGTTCTGATCCTACCTGGAAGCTTCCACAAGTGCCCCCAGTGCCATCATAATATTCAACGCTGCAGTCATGCAGCCCAAGTCCTGTCAACGTCACCTCTTACACCTGCCCCCAGGATCTCAACTTCCCAATTCCTCCACATAAATCACCTATCTCCGTACCATCAAACCTTCCCAGGTAAGACAGCTTCACAGGGTCTGCTCCATTCCTCTTTCCTCCGTAGCTGGAGGCATTTTATAAAATAAAAATGTGATCGTGACACCCTCAAAAACCCCTTTTAGTCTTGGAGAGGCCTTTATAGCCTGGAACTGCTCCAGGCTCAGCTTGTGCCTATTCCTTGGGACCCCACAACTGTCAATCCTCTGCTTGGAGAGCACTTCTTCACCCATACCTTCTCTGGCCAACCCTGAGATGCCCTGGACAGATCTGGTTCTAGGCTGCGACTGCACACAGGGAGCAGTGAGTGTGGCTAACCAAGGATGGAGGGCTCCCTCCAGCCCTGCTCCATGAGCTTCCTCCTGTTTTGTTGTTGTTTTCACAGTACTGAGGTACTGGCTGCTGATCTACAGCCTCAGTCCTTTTCATTTTTATTTATTTATTCAGACCAAAACTTTTTTTTTGGTACTGGGGATTGAACCCAGGGGCACTTTACCACTGAGCCACATCCCCAGCCATTTTTATAGTTTGAGACAGGGTCTTGCTAAGTTGCTCAGCCTGGCTTTGAACTTTAGATTCTCCTGCCTCAGCCTCCTGAGTCACTGGGATTACAGGTGTGTGCCATCATACCTGGTTCCCCAGGTCTTTTTTTTTTAATTTATTTTTTATTAAAGAGAGAAGGATAGTGAGAGAAAGAGAGAGAAAATGAGAATCAATTTTATTTAGTTTCTCATGTGGTCTCCTTATTCCATGACTTCCTTGTACACATGGTGCTGGGGTTTGAACTTGCATACTTGCACATGCCAGGCAAGCACTGTAACCGCTGAGCCACGGCTCCAGCCCCCTCCAGCTTTTTTTAAATTTTATTTTGAGACAGGGTCTATGTTACTTAGGCTGACCTCAAATTTGTGATCCTCCTGCCTTAGCCACCCAGAAATTACCAGTGTGTGCCCCAGCACCTGGTCCTCCTCCTTTTCTTGCAAAACTGGTTCTCTTTCTGTCACACATACCTGACTCTGCTCTCTAAGGGTGGGACCTCTCACTCGGTCACTGTGGATTCATGGAGTCTCATGCAGGTCCTAACAGAACTAAACCTCACTACTGAATGGTTCAATCAATGAACTGTCCCAAGCTGCTGACCCACATGCTAGAGGAACTTAGGGAGTCCCATTCCTCTTGACAGGGAGGGTTGGAGAACACACATACCCAAAGGCAGATGGGGAAAATGCAAGGCAATTACAATTCCAGTAATCATCACGCTTTCAGGGACAAGTAGATGACCCACCTCCGCTTCTGAAGGGAGAACACATGCACATCCTCAAACCTTCCTGTGACTAAGGTAGTGGGGAAAGGCCTGATCCAACTGCAAGGACTCCTCCAGGCAGCCTGTCCTGATTACCAACTTATCAATCCCCTCCTCTGACCCGCCATGAGGAAAAAGCAGTGATGACATGTTACATTTAACACACAGGCAGAGGCCAGTTTGCTGAGGACCATGTGGCTTTACATTCCTGCTACCTCTCAGTGCCTAGCAAGTGCTGGTACCCACAGGGTTGCAGAAGTCTCTGCTAGAGATCTGTCTCTCCATCCTGCCTTATGCCTGTCACACAGGGCTTTCAATGGGTGTGGGTTGGCCTCATGTCCTGGAGTAGACAATCTGTGCAGCAATTAGTCAGTGGAACGTGGCTTACATCATACCTGGTGCCCTATGCTCTCTGGTCCTGCCAATTCTGACACCCCATGACATCATGGCAGGCACACAGGTAGTTCTCACTTTAGAGCATAGTCACCTAGAGGTTGGGAGCAGAGGCTTTGGCGTCACCACCTTGCTCTCAGTTAAGAGTTTGAGACTGTGGACAGAAGCACTCAGATTTCTCAACCGTGCAATGGGAATCACAACAACATAAGGCTGCAGGAGGCCTCTGTGGAACAGTGGGTGCTGGGCAAGACTGGTGCAGAGCCCAGTGCACAGTGTGCTGCTGCTGTCAGAACTGCTGTCCGTGGGCCTCTTGGCACCCAGACCTTGCTGGGTAGCCTACCTGGGGCATCTGGCCACCACCACTGCAGGTATGGCTGGCACCCCATGGCTGAGTCCAGATCAGGGAAGGGCAGGTGCTGACCCTTCACCGCAAGTACTGCTGTGTCCCCAAAGCCCACCTGCCTTCTGCTCTGCAGAGGGAACCTCAGGAGAGAGGGGCTCTGGCAGGTAGTTTCTGACATGAGTGTTGTGAGGAGATTAGGCTAGATATGTTCCTTCTAATGCTGATGACATGTCCTGCCTCTGTGCTCTCCTTAGTCCCAGACCCACATGTTCTCACTCTAAACCCTGTGTCCTTCCCTTGGCAACCCTGCCCTGTGTCCCCATCTCAGCACCTCAAGTCACCTGGTTGCTCAAGTTAGAAACACCCCCAATCCCTTACATATCCTGCCCTTCCTCATTCCCAGGGAGCTCTCAGGTCCAGCCTCTGCCTCTACCCGCAAAGCCACCGTCCTTGTCTAGCTTGTTAGCAGCACACATCCCTTCCTGCCAGTCTCTGCATGCGTACTCTGCTTCTGCTCCACACCTTCTCTGGAACCAGAGTGTCTCTCTCTAGGGCAAATCAGACCATTTTATCATTCAGCTTAAAGCCTTCCAACAGCTCCTGCTATACCTGGACCAAAAGCAAATGCTTGGTGTGGCCCTGTGGACCTTGCCCTTCCTTGCTAACTTCCCTTCTAGGCATGGGCTTCAGAGGTGGTGCTGCCTGGGTAGCACAGTGGGTATTTGTGGGGCATCTCCAGGTGACATAATGGAGGGACTACTATGTGTTGTGGGTTGGAGTAAGGGAGGCTGGGCATTCTGTCATGAAACAATAGCCCCAGTGATAAGCAACTGCCCTGGGTCTCTTTGGAGCATTTTCTGCATGGAACTTTCTAGGACTGTAACTCAAAGGGAGATAGCAGTTTGTCTTGTTTAGTGAGAGTCAGTCACTATTTCAGAAATCAATAGGACTGCAGGTCACAGCACTCATGGTGCCCCAGCTTCTAACACCAGCTATAGCTGTCACAGCCAATGACAACATTAGTATGTCTGCTGGGGGAGGGAGTGTGCCCACGCATTTACATGGAAATGCATGCTTGCGTTCTCATCCTTTTGCCTGCTTCATGCAGTGATAGTGTCCGACTATTCTTGATTCTACTCCACACAGGGTGTACAGTCTATTATAGTTTGGATGGGAGGTATCCTCTAAAAGTTCATGTGTGAGACAACGCAAGAAGACTTTTTTCCTTTTTTTTTCTTTCTTTTTTTGTTTTTTAAAAGAGAGAGTGAGGGGCTGGAGTGGTGGCTCAGCAGTTACGGTGCTTGCCTGGCAAATGCGAGGACCAAAGTTCAAGCCCCAGCATCATTTACGCAGCTAAGTGTCAGAGCAATGAAGGCTACATGAAAAACTAAATAAAACTGATTCTCTCTCTTTCTCCCTCTCACTGTCCCTCTCTTAAAAAAAAAGAATGAGAGAGAAAGAGAATAAATTTTACTTATTACTTCATCTGGACTTTGTTTCTCTGACACTTAGCTGTGTATGTGGTGCTGGGGTTTGAACCCAGGTTCTCGTGTATCTCAGGCAAGCACTGTAACCACTGAACCACTGCTCCAGCCCCAATGAAAGAAGAATTAGAGGTGAAATGATTGGGTTATGAAAGCCTTAACCCAATCAGTGAATTAATCTCCTAATCTGGATTAACTGAGTGGTAACTGAAGGCAGGTAGCGTGTGGTTGGAGGAGGTGGGTCAGTGGGGGTGTGCCTTTGGGGTATATGTTTTATTTTGTTTTGGTACCAGGGACTGAACCCAGTGGCGCTTAACTACTGAGCCACATCCCCAGCCCATTTTATTTTTGATTTTGAGACAGGGTCTTGCTAAGTTACTCAGGGCTTCACTAAGTTGCTGAGGCTGGCTTTGAATTTACAGTCCTCCTGCCTCAGCCTCCCAAGCCTCTGGGATTACAGGTGTGCACCACAAGGCCCAGCTGGGGTATTTATTTTTTATCTGGTGAGTGGAGTCTCTGCTTCCTGAGCACTGTGCTCCCAGCCTCTTTCCCCTGCTAAACCTTTCTGCCATGATAATCTGCTTTATTTCGGGCCTCGAGGAACAGATTCAGTTGTCTATGGACTGAGACCTCTGAAACTATGAGCTGCAAATAAACTTTTCCTACTCTAAAATTGTTCCTGTCCAAAAAAATAAAATTGTTCTTGTCCAGTCTTTTAGTTATAGAAGTGAAAAAGGCAACTAAAACACCTATTAATTTTCTTCAGGGTCAGGAAGAGGACACTGAAAAATGTTCTCTGTAACTGAAGCACTGGGTTTGACAGCAGTGAAAACCACCGTGCCTGCTCAGTGACCCGACAAGGTCGGGAGCACTCTCCTCTCCAAGCCTGGCTAAGGGCAGCTTCCTGGGCCTGGAGCACCCTTCCTGACTTGCTCATCCAATTCTGACTGCTCTGCAAGCCTGCACTCTGTGAGCCCTCCTCTGGGAAGCCTTCCTGGGACCCCAAACCCAAGTTAGCTTCCCTTGCCAGCACTGTTCTGTGCCAATTCCCTGGCACAGGCCATTAAGGGAGCCCACAGGCCAGTCTATAGATTTTCTATTCCTGCCATGAGTGAAGGCAAGGTACTTACTGCTTTTGGGGCCACGTAGGATCCTGACAGGGTGCCCACACCACTGGTCAAGTCAAAGAGGTCACTAAGGCCACTGCTGATGGGTGCTCCTAGTCTGGATGGTACTGCTGCTGCTGGGGGTGCCCCAAAGCTGGTGTCCCCAATCTAGAAATGAAGGGAAAGAGGTCAGAGGCAGGCATCAGAAGCAGGGGACATCAGAAACATGGGAAGAGTAGAGTCCCTTGACTCCTTAGTAAACAGTGGAGGTGGGGGTAGGACAGCCCTCCACATCAACTCTAAGGTGCAGAGACAAGAGAGTAAGATGGT
Source organism: Aplodontia rufa (assembly GCA_004027875.1). NCBI lineage: Eukaryota > Metazoa > Chordata > Mammalia > Rodentia > Aplodontiidae > Aplodontia > Aplodontia rufa. Next base: position 38,410 of record PVKS010016153.1, read on the forward strand.
TGAAGGAGAGTGCATAAGCTCTCCCATGCCCTACAGCCTCGAACCTCCGAGGGTGATCTCTGGGAAAGCACTCAACCCATGGATAAAAGATGGACCCCAAACATATTACTGGCCAGAAGTGCTAAGCAAACCAGAGATCATTGGGATGAGAAGGCAATTTGTCACGGGGAGGAAAGAACACAGTGAAGAATTCATGGGTATAGGGGCCCAGTGGCAACTGGATGCCAGGAGGTCAAAGCAAAGGCTGCCAAGAAGACACTGGACCCAGCAGGGAGGGACTGCTATGACATCACCCACCCTTTGAGATGCTGGACTAGTGCTCTTAGGAAGCAGGGAAGAAGGCTTGGTAACACAGGGTTGAACCGTACCCCTTCAGGCTCATCCCCCATCTCCAAGCAGAAGCAGCAGGGTGAAGAGAACAGGCAGCGACATGCAGACAGAAAAGCCAGGAAAGACGACACAAAGAGATAAGAAAAAGGGAAAGAGGAAGATTAGTCAACTGACGATCTAGTTAAGGTGAATTTGGTTTGCAATCCAGACCCCTGCCCCTCTTATGGGTACTTACCCCTCCCCGCCACGGCTTCACCCACCACCCTCACACCCTGTGCCATGCCCTTCTTACCCTTGCCCTAATGGTGCTGATTACCTGTGTTGCAACCTTGGGCACCTGAGCTGAGCAGGATAAGAGAAGGGCTTGGCTGCCCATGCCCCCCTACCCGGCCCTAAGCTACTTGAAGGAGGCTAGGGAGGCCCTGGGCCACTCTAACCATCTACTTGCTCATGGGCCTCTCTCAGAGAGGCCTGGCTGCTGTCCCTAGCTGGTATAAACTGAAGATGAGTGGACACTGGTCTGGTTCCTCAAAGCCAGGAATATCCCAACAGGGCAAAGTCAACTATAGATTCAGGATCAAAGGAAGGGGCTAGGATTAACCATGAGCAGTTGAGCAGGGGGTTGAATCCTGCCTCTGGCACTTGGCAGCTGTACTGTCTTTCAAAGAAGGTTGCCTAAATCCCAGTTTTCTCATCTGTAAGTATCGAGCTACATAATCACCTTTGAGGGGAGATAATGAGGACTTAATATATTGAGGTGAAGGTGCTTGGCTAGTGTGGTGAAGAATGAGTATCTAATGAGTGTTCCTCTAAAGATCATTATCAACATCACCTGGGGGTGGGGGTGGGGGCAGGACATACCAGGCTGTCAAGGCCACCACCAAGAAGATCCACAGCTCCCATCTGCACTGAGGAGGTGGCTAGGGGTGGGCCACTCACTGGGGGGCCAAGGTCCAGGTTGAGGAGGTCCCCTAGAAGGTCACCCTGGGTGGGGATAACATCCGGCTGCTCACCAGCAGGGGCTCCAGCAGGGGCTGTCTCGGGGCTCTCCGTGCTCTCACTCCTACCAGCATAGAAGGGACAGGGTCAGCAAGCAGGGGTGTCAAAACATCACAGGGAGGTCAAAGAGACCCTAGTCTCCAAGACCCTTCCCAGGACAGGCACTGGGGTCTGCTTGCTGTCCCAAGGCAGCTGTCTGTATGAGGCTCCCACAACCCCGCTCTCCATTTGTACATCTGCTCCATCTTGGGGCCTCTGTGGGGGTGAGTGAATGGAGGGAACCATGTGTGTTTACTCGTGGGGCCACACAAGAGAAAACTGAATGCCAGTCCTCAAGGACTGTGTCATCAGGCCAAAAGAGTCACCTGGGAGCAGCAGAGGAGGTAGTAAGAACAGCGCTCTGGAACCAAAAAGAACTGGGTCTGCTGGCTGCCAGGTTCTTGATTGGCCAAACTCTCTATGCCCACTGACCTCCTCTGCTAAAGGGGGATGTTTTCTCTTTCTGTTGATAGGATCAAATGAGGGCATCTGGTGAATACTATTGGGTAAAAGATTGCCTCAGACTCAGGTCTTGCCAAGGATGTCACAGGAGGCCCCAGTGCCTATGCTACTAAACCACTGAGCTGAAAAAGCAGGTGGGAGGCACAGCCCACAGATTGGCTGACTGCACTCACGAGGCGGTGCGGGGTGGCAGACTCTTGTGAACCACGCCCCGGCCCCCCTCCACAAAGGTGCTGGGTGGCTTATGGTAGACGGAGGCCAGAGTGCCAATGTAGCAGATGAGCTCATCCAGTAGCGTGGGCTCGATGAGGTCTGTCTCCTCTGAGATGAGTGGCTTCTCTGCCAACACCACCTCCTTGGCTGCCACCGGGTCCGTGGAGAGCAGGCGCCAGTAGATGTAGCCTCGGTCCCGCAGGTCCGGATTATCTGAGTCCTGAAGGTGGGTGAGAAGCCCATTAAGCTCCTCCTCATTATTCAGGTCTGGTCACAAGGATGGCCAATGACAGTAATCCTGAGCACACTATGAGCTATCCCTAAATCACCTAAATGGACATGTCCCAGCTTCTGGCTTGCCCCCTGTTGTTTTCTTTTTTTTTTTTTGGGGGGGTTGTCCTGGGGATTTAACCCAGGGGCAATTTACCACTGAGCTATTTTAATGTTTTGAGACAGGGTCTCAAAGTTGCTTAGGGCATTACTAGGTTGCTGAGGCTAGCTTTGAACTTGGAATACTCCTGAGCCACTGGGATTACAGGTGTGTGCCACTGTGCCCAGCATTCCTGTGGCTTTCTACTCCAGCCCTGCCAGAGGCAGGCCATGCCCATTCTTATCTCAATTCCCAACTACTCTCTGTATCTGCCTCCCTGCCCTCCTATACGTCCTCTGGTGCCCCCAGACCCCCTTCTCCCTTTCATTTATAATCTGCCTCAACTTCTTCACTTGATCCCCATCATGTCTGTGACTCTGGAATTCCTGAAGGCAGGGATCTTGGATCATTCTGTGAATGAACTCCCACAGATGCCATTTTCTGGGGCATGACTCCCAGGCCTGGTTCCTAGGAAAGCACCCCCTGCTGCAGTGAGGGCTGCACATGGGACATCAAGGAGGCTGGGGTACTCACCTGAGTGGCCAAACTGAGTACCTGCTGCACCAGCTCCTGTGTCTCTGTTGGTTTCTTCAGAAAGAGCTTCACAATGGCTGTAAGCAGCTGCAGCTGGACCTGCAGGGAGACAGAGGGGCACAGGGTGAGCTTTATGTGGGAGTAGGAAACCAAATGAGGACTTGGTAAAGAAAAGCAGGGACCAGGGGCTGGAGCAGTGGCTCAGTGGTTACAGCACTTGCCTGGCATGTGCAAGGACACAGATTTGAACCCCAGTACCACATATATAACAAAGTGATGGAACAACAAAAGCCACATGAATAACTGAATAAAATTGATTCTCTTTCTCTGTATCTCATTGTCCCTCTCTTTTTGAGGAAAAAAATAAAAAAAAAGCAGGGATCAAACCCTTGAAAGACAGGAGCAGGGTTTCCAGGATTTAGGCTGGCCACTGAACGTAAGCTAAGGCAGCAGGGGTGCTGGTGATACTGAGCAGCCCAGAGCCTGGTACTACTCAGGGAGGAAGGAGCTGGGCATTGCACCATCTGGCCACCCAGGCAGGCTGGGAGCTATTGCCCAACCTACGCTCCTGGACATCTGTCAGAGCTTTAGACCCACAGCATCACGAGACGCTCACAGCTTCAAAAGTTAACTTATAGCTGGTATGCTTCTGGGGACCATCTGACAACAGACAGCAATGGTGCCATCAAAATCCAGGGCACTAGGTCAACAGGGCCAAAGAGCCAGCCTGCCATGGAGAAGCTGTACTTCTACCAGAGGATGAGAATCACTCCTGCCCAGTCCTTTATCAGCCCCACTTTTCACCTGAAATCCTCTTGCTACCCTGAACCTGGCCAGCCTCCTCACTTTCAGATATGGTGTGGACCCCACCCCTACGCTCCCATTTCTACTGTCTCCCCACCCACCTCACTGGCATCACTGGCCATCAGGCTGTTGTGTGGCTGGGAGCTCCCCGTGGGCAGGAATGGTGTCTGTCTTACTGTTGTCTAGTGCCTCATGTGTAATAGCCACTTAAGAAATAATTTCTGGGAGATAAAGCGGTAGCTCAGCAGTTGTGGTGCTTGCCAACATTAAAAACTAAATAAAACTGATTTTCTCTCTCTCTCTCTTACAAAAAAATTTCTGCTGAAAAAATATCCATGCAAGAGCAATTCACCGCACCTGGTCCTTCCCTTAGCACAATCTCATTTTGCTAGTCCTCGGACAAGAGGGTAGAAGCAGTGGTGCTGGAGACCTCCTGGGCCTGTCCAACAAGGCACATATAGACACAAATGGTTTAATTACCCTGGTTTGCAGGGTGGGTTGATACCTGAATGCATAATGGAGGGGATTTGGAGTTTTTCTGGGATTAAACAATCCAGAATCCCTGAGATCTGGTTACACTTGGGAGAATTGCAGAGAAGCAGTGAGCTGACAGTTTCTATGGCATAAGGCAGCCCCAGATCTAGCTTCCACACCTGGCTCCAGCCCCTGACCAGTGGCCTATAGGATATTATTTATCCCTAGTCTGTGAACAAGAAGTGGGAGGGAGTTCCTGTGAATTCTGAAAATGGCAACTTATGGCAGTTGGCTTGGAGCTAGAATCAGATCACAATGTATTTGGATTCTCATTCTATGGCTTACCAGCCAGATGACCCTAGACAAGTCATTTAACTTCTCTTGAGTCAGGTTTTCTCATCTATAAAATGGGAATAATACCTCACAAGGTGAATGGAGATCAGAGAACAAATGTAAAGAAGCTATTGTGTATTCTGCTTAATATACAACAACTGTCACCATTACTTTTTATAAGTCCACCCCAACCAGTCAGCTGGCTGCCTGGAATAATTCATCACTGACAGGGCTGCTGGCTTCTGGCTCATATCTGCCTTGGTCTCTGCTGCCAGAAGATACTCTGTCTATAAGCCGAGGGCCCTGCTCAGCTCTCTGGACACGTTTGATGCCCCATGAGCCTGCATATTCAAGATAGCCTTTCTGCCATGGTGCCATGTGGCCCTTGCCACCCAGGAAGAATGCAGCGAGATGCAGGTAGGGCTGATATCCCACCCTGGCCAAGACTTTGAGCTCCCTCTCCCTGTCAAGGGCTAGAGAAGACTATGAGCCAAGATGAAGAGGCTGAGACAATCTAAATTAAGTTGTAAAACTGTATGGCATTAAACAGGTTTTTTTTTTTTGTTTTTGTTTTTGTTTTGGTACTAAGAATTGAACCTGGTGCTTTACCATTGAGCATCCTCAGTCATTTTTGTTTTGAGACAGGGTCTTGCTAAGTTGCTTAGGGAATTGCTAAATTGCTGATGCTGGCCTTGAACTTGTTATACTCCTGCCCCAAACTCCCAAGTTGCTGGGATTACAGGAGTGCACCACCATACCTGGTTACAAAGGCTTTTTTTTTCAAGAATCAATTTTAGGGGGCTGGAGTGGAGGCTCAGTGGTTATGGCACTTGCCTGGCACTTGAGAGGATACGGGTTCAAACCCCAGCACCACGTAACACAACGAAGTATACAAGCAACAAAAGCTGACAAACTAAATAAAATTGATTTTCTCTCTCTTTAAAAAAAAATCAATTTTAGGGGCTGGAGTGGTGGCCCAGAAGTTACAGCACTTGCCTGGAATGTGTGAGGACTTGAGTTTGAACCCCAGTACCATATACACAACAAAGTGTTGAAGCCATGAAAGCCACATGAAAAATTAAATAAAAATGATTCTCTCTCTCCCCCACTGTCCCTCTCTCTTAAAAAAAAAAAAAAATCAATTTTATATTTTCATCTATTTTTTGTTTTTCTGACACTTAGTTGTGTACATGGTGCTGGGATTGAAATATGGTCTTTGTGCATGCCAGGTAAGCATTCCACTGCTGAGCCACAGCTCCAGCCCTAAACAGGTCTTCTTAAAAGAGTTTTGAGGGGCTGAAGTGGTGGCTCAGGGGTTACTGTGCTTGCCTGGCATGCGCAAGAAAGTTGTCGAGCAATGAAAGCCACACAAAAAACTAAATAAAATTGATTCTCTGTTTCTCTATCTCATTGTCCCTCTCTCTTAAAAAAAAAAAAAAGTTCAATATCAATAAGGTTGATGTGGGGCTGGAGCGGTGGCTCAGCGGTTTCGGC
>PVKS010016154.1:0-44492 GCA_004027875.1 Aplodontia rufa
ACATTCCTTAATTAAACAGTTTTCGGAAGTCAAGAATTGAGGTTAACATGAAAAAGAGCTGTCGCTTTTCCTTGAATCTAGCATAATGGGAGCAGTCCAGTTTATACAATGTAAGTCACTATTTCTGAACAAATACAAATATGTTTTTACTGCAAAAAATTTCATTTACAAACCATGGTATCTCTGAATATTAACTAGACAGATTTTTCTACAAAGGGACTTACTGAGTCAGTGAATATCTTTGGTACTTCTTAAAAATGCATGGACATTCTTTCTCAAATGTTATGTAAATAAAAATATAGTTGTGGTGTTGGTAGAAGAATCATCAGATTATATTTATGAGTTTGATTCTGAGTCAGGCTAGAGTTGAGAAGTTTACTTGTATTTTTTAATTATTTTCATTTGTAATCCATCATCTGTTTCCTTTTGTCCTCAATAATTTTAATTTAGGTCACTTTTTGTTTTAAGAGAGAGGGACAGTGAGAGAGAGAGAGAGAATCAATTTTATTTAGTTTTTCATCTGGTTTTCATTGCTCCAACATTGAGCTGTGTATGAGGTGCTGGGGTTCGAACCCAGGTCTTCGCACATGCCAGGTAAGCTCCGCAACTGCTGAGCCACCTCTCCAGCCCCTTTAGGTCAGTTTTGGATTTAAAGAAAAATTGAGCAGATAGTATGGAGAGCTCCCAAAGACTTTTCAAATTATCCTATTGTCAATATCACTCATTAGTATAATACATTTGTTAAAACTAGTGCACAGTTATATATTAAATTAAATGCATACTTTATTCAGATTTCTTTAAACCTATGTCTTTTTTTTCCTGTTCTAGCCTCTCGTCTATGATGCCTCATGATAATTATCATGCTTCCTTTGGTTCTTCTTGGCTATGACATTTTCTCACACTTTCTTTATTTTTATTAGTACGGACTTGTGAATATTTTATATTTTGAGTTATAGTAAAATATCACTTTGTTTATTTTTTACTCAAATTATTCACCTTTGGCCATTGGTAGCTTTTTCACATTTGTCCCTCTGACATAGAGCCATTCACATGGGATGCTTTGGTTTGTTTCATTTTTGTTAGTTTGAGCTCATCCTTGTCTTTTCAACTCCACAAAGCACTCCGATCTAATCTTGTGTATTTCCTGTCTCAGTCCTCAAATCAGCCATTTCTTTGGTGAACTCTGGTTCCTCTTTTTGCAGAATGATATCACAGAGCAATATTTGGGTGGTGTTTGGGCTTGTTGCTGCCAGGGTGTTCTTTCAGGTCCTCTGAGCTGAAAGGACAAAAAAACTGCATGCGTGTAACACCCCTGTGTATACATGCTTTTGTGTTGTCTCTGCCCATCTCTGTGTGAAGCTGGGCATGAGTCCTTACTGATGCCTCAGTTCTAGTCCACCACTTAGGGATGGTGCATCCCGGCCTCCTTCCTTCATTGTATGTATTTCACTTTCCAGCACCGAGAAACTTGATTCCTTGAGCAACATGGTAACATGATAACTGTGGATAGGACAGATGCATTGTATTCTTTAAAATTACTACGGTTTAGATGTAGTGTTCTAGACATACTCAAAAAGGTCAATATGCAAGATGGTGCATAGATTGCTTTGGTTTGGCCATACTAACATATTTCAACAATATGTATCTGATAAAGCAGTGTGATTTTTAAGTTAACTAAAAAAAAAAAAGAAATCTTGCTATCACCATTTCTTTAGTTTTCAATCCCTGTGTACATGTAGAACAGTAGCCTGTATTTAACCTCTGCTCCAGGGAATGACTTTATCACCTGGAGTGCAGTGTCACATGAGTTCCTTCCACCCTTGGTCTTAGAGGCTGCTCACTTCCAGGGCTGACTAGATGAGCTCCTGTTGCTACCTCCCTGCAGTGAGTTTCTTCATACATTTGTAACATAATTAGAGGTTCTTATTACAGCCTGCATTTCTTCCAAAATCCTACAAATATACTCTCATTTAATATTCACTATTTTCCTATGAGGTTTACAATATGTTATCAATTTTATTCAGATGGGAAAATTCATGAATGAATATTTTAATTTGCATTTTGTAAATCATTTGTGAATTTTAACTTTTCTCACCTTGTTCATTTTTTAAAAATGTCTCTTCATATGCTTTGCTGATTTTTTGGTTAGGATTTTGTTCTGTTTCTTTTTTATTTATGAGAGTTATTTGAATGGTTATTAGCATGGTTTTTAGATGTGTTGCAAATAATTCTCCATATTTTGTTATTATTCTTTAAACATCTCTGATAATTATTTTAGAGTCTTATGCCTTGTACCAATTAAATGACCCTTAATTTCTACAATTATATAATTTCTCTTAATGTATACAGTCTATACTAAGAGATCACTCAAATCCAGAATTCTTAGTTTTTATATGTGAAAATCTTACACAGGCCAAGAGTCTCTTCCCAGAAAGAAAAAATATGCATGCCCACATATATAAAAGAGATTTACATAATTTTTTCTAAATCTATGGACAGCAGAATAATAACTCAAATCTAATTTATTCTTTATAATTCATTGTTGAGAAATACTTTGATATTCAGAGCAACTATTGATCTTCCCATCATTCTGCTTTAGTACTAGTAAGAGTTAGTACTAAATTCCAGATCTCCTGCACTCGAGTCCAGGGTTTTGCTTCTACAAATCTACCTTCCTAATTATTTGGATTGGATGGCAACATATAAACTTAACTGAGATTAGTTTAAAGATGATTTATAAGATTTTACTGGACCACAACTATTATTTCAAACCTTATCACAATTGAAAAACTTAAGAGAAAATGTTTACTAGATTCTAGTCCTAAGAAAGATCACCAAGGTAGATGAAATATATGCATATAGTTATGGTTTGAATGTGCAATGTCCCCCAAAAGCTCATGTGACAATTCAGGAAGGCTGAGGTGAAAGATTGGGATATACAAACCTTAAACCAATCAGTGAGCTAATTCCCTTACAGGAATTAACTGGCAACTGTTGGCTGGTAGGGTGTGGATTGAGGAGGGAGGACATGGGATGTGTGTCTTTGGGGTACCTGTTCTGTATCTGATGTAGTGTTTCTCTCTGTGCTTTGCTTCCCAATGTGACACTAGAGCTTTCTGTTCTCTCTGTCACACTCTTCCACCATGATGTTCTTCCTCACCTGGAGCCCCAAGGAATGGAGCCAGCCATCTGTGGATTAAGACCTCTGAAACCGTGAGCCCCTTAAAAAACTTTTTCTCCTAAAATTGTTCTTGTTGAGTCTTTAATCACAGTAATGGAAAAGCTGACTAAGACATATTGTTTTATTTTTTCTTGTCAGTGTAGTGCTAATTCTAATTTTTCTAACTATTAATTGACTTTGTCAGAATCAATTTCTTACTGCTTACAAAGTTTTATTTTAAGGAAGGAATGAAGATATGGTAGAGAGCAGTTCTTCATACCTATACATATTTTTTGTCTGAATTGTGGTGTGTGTGCGCATGTGTGTGTATACGAAGGTAAAATACAACCATTTGAGGAAATGAATGCAAGGGCATTGAAAAGTGGTAGGTGATAACAAAGTAATTGGAGCACCTATTATTAATTTTGATTTAAAATACAAATAATACAAATGCTTTACTAAAGTTATTTGATAATGCTCATACTCCCATACTTAATAAGATTTCATTTCTCCACTAATACTGTATTTCTTCTACCACATTCAGTTTTTTTATTATGTTCTTTGAAAGGTCTCTGAAAAATTGTGGATTTACTTTTCAAAAAATGACTGAAAACTTCTGAATAAATTTATAAATCCATCTTTCAGAAAATTAAGGAATTCCATCTTTATTATTAGTATTTAATTAGATAACATAAATCTTTTCATTCTCATTTAATGTGTGAAATAATCTTAATTTGTGTCATAAGCAGACTATTTTATAGTTTTATGAGATAATGCACTCCCTGAGAAAATATACATTGAAGAATAGGAATTGAAATTAAAGATTAGTACATTTTTCCTAATTATTGTATCTAAAAGGCAATGCAATCCTGATTGATTTCGATTGCAGATCTCAGGTAGCTTGTGTCTCTGGCATTAGCTTGATAGTTGGGCCACCCAGACTGTTGGAGACTTGAATGCTAACTCTTGCCCTGGGCATACAAGTGGAGCCCTGGCTTCAGCCTGGGGAAACAGATGACTCCCTCTCTCCTACTCTCCTCTTCTTTTCAAGCAGCTCCATTCTGTTGTCAAATGTTCACATTTATGTATTGAAACACAACCATACCGCAGTTTGAAAGGTAGACTAGTTGACAGTTGGTCTGGGCATAGGGTTGGAAACAGTAATTTCAGGGTTAAAGGTGACTTCAAAAGTGAAGTTAAACCAACTCTTTAGTGGACAGCAGACGAGCAACATTATGGCCAGACTTCATTTCTTCTTCCCCAAAGAACATTCTTTAAAAAAATAAATGGATCTGCAGAGAATCAAGGAACATGCACAGTACCAAGGCTTTGCTAGAGGTCAAACTAGGAGTTACTCTTTCAACTCTCTTATGTCTGATCGAAAAGTGGATTCATTCAAAAGTATTTGATTTATTGAGTACCTTATTTATTTTAATTTACATAATTGTGAATATTTATGGTTAGAGTGTAATGTTTGTGTGACGATCAACTCAGGATATTAATGTCATCCACTATCTTAAACATTTACCCTTTTGTGCAATAAAACATTCAAAATCTTTTGAATGCTATTTTGAATGATACAGTACTATATTTTGCCTCTCTTACACTTTATTTGTCATAGACACCAGTCCTTCTTCTTCCTATATGGCTATGACTCCACACCTGTTAATTAGTCTCCATCAACCCCTCTCATGCCCACCCTTGCCCTTTGGTGACTATTATGCTACTTTCTACTTCTATGAGTTCAGCTTTTAAACTTCCACATGACTGAAATAATGTAGTATTTTTCTTTCTGTACCTGGCTTATTTCACTTAACACTATGATCTCCAGATTTGTTCATGTTTCCCAAAAATGATAGAATTTCATCCTTTTAAATGGTTGAAGAATATTCCATTCTATATAAAGTGCATTTTCTTTATTCCTTCACTGATGAACTTTTGGATTGATTCTCTATGTTGGCTATTGTGAGTGTAGCCACAACAAGTTGTTTTAGCCAGCTTTTTCACTTCTGTGACCCAAGGGCCTGACAAGATCAATTTGAGGAGGCAAAGCTTATTTTGAGGGCTCACAGTTTCAGAGGTTGCAGTCCGTAGAGAACTGGCTTCATTTCTCGGGGCTTGAGGTGATGCTGAACATCATGGAGGAAGGCATGGCTCCAGGGAGCAGAGAGAGAAACTCCAGGCCTGATACAAAATATATACCCCAAAGGCATGCACCAAAAGACCCACCTCCTCCAGCCACACCCTACCAACCTACGGTTACCAGTTGAACCCTCTCAAGGGATTAACCCACTAATTGTGTTAAGGCTCTCATAACCCAATCATTTCAGCCTTCCTGGATTGTCTCAAGTGAGCTTTTGGGGGACACTTTTCATCCAAACCATAATAAGACTTCAGATATCTTTTTAATACATTGACTTAATATTCTGTAGATATATATGTTTGCTGGCATATTTCATTATGATTTTTATTTGCATCTTCCTAATGGTGTCCATTTATATCTTTTCTTTAGAGAGCTGCCTCCTCTGTTCTTTTGCTGATTTTAAATGACATTATTATTATTTTTACTATTTTGAGTGGTTTGAATTCCTCCTACGTTCTAGATATTAGCCATCTGTCAGAAGTATACTTTGCAGATATCTGATCACATACTGTGTGTCCACTTCTAAGCATCCTGCTCTGAAGTGGAAATGTATTGGGACATCATTGATGGTTCTCTAGTTCCCTGAATTGTGCGACCCTTGATTTTTTATCCCATGTCTGCATGGACTTCTTTAATATGAGAGAAAATAACTATTTTTAAGCTCTATTTTTTCAGGTTCCTTCTCTTAACTGCCAACCCACATCTAATCAGAGGAGCTACCAGGGGTAGTTGAAATCACTGTGGAGAGAATGATACTGGCAGCAGTGGGCACAGCTCTCTCAAGTCTTCCCAGCTCTCACACTAAAGCAGGTTCTACTTCCTTCCTACTCCGAACTGTGGAGCAGAACCATAAAGCCACGCAGATCACCCTGTGGAAACAAGGTCTGCCATGCCTTGCAACGTGTTCTGCTCCTCCCTTAGTAGACACCTGGGGATCGCCCATTGCTTACCTGTATCAGGTCCCTGCCCCCATGGAGCGGGTGCTGCTCTGCTAATTTATGCTGCTACTGACAGAGAAATGAGCAGAATGTGAGTTCCTTCTGAAATTTTGGAATTGCATTCTGTCGATATAAAAAATAAACAAAACAGAAAAATACCCCCCCGGACTTCTTTGTTTCTTAATTAAAAAGTTTCATTATAATGACACATTTTGTTATATGTCAGTCATTTGGGGAACAATCAAAATTTTAGGAGTCAAAAATTCTTCAAAGAAATGAAGGTAAACTGAGTAGAACTCTTTCTCTGCTTTGAATTCATATATCAATGCCACCTATAATTTGACTTTGAAGAAAGTAATACTAGCTGGGTCTGGTAGTGCAACCTGTAATTTCAGCAATTTCAGAGGCTGAGGCAGGAGAATCGCAAGTTTGAAGACAGTTTCAGAAACTTAGTGAGGCCCTAAGCAAGTTTGAGATCCTGTCTCAAAATTAAAAAAATAAAAAATGACTGAGAATTGGGTTCAGTGCTTCGGTATCCTGGATTCAATCCCCAGCATAATAATAATAATATAATAATAGTAATTTTTATAGTATTATACGCAAGCATTAGAACAATAAATTGTTTTTTCCTTTAGGAGACTCTTTATAAATTCAATAGTAGCAATTTTCAAGGCATTAGAGAAAAAGTTTTATCTTTGTGCCTTGTGCATAGGAGAATTATGCATTATTTTGCATATGTTGATGACGTGCTGTACTTGAGATATGCTGAGCTTCATGTGACACACTTATTTTGGCAAATAGTTCTAGATAATATCTGTGAATGGAGCTATTCTCATTTCCTCTTTTAAAACTTATTCTTGTAAACACAGGCCAAAAATGCAAACCAAGAAAAAAAATTCACCATACAAAGGTAGAAGAAAAAAGACAGAAAATAAGATAAGTTTAAAAGTCTGTATGCTAAAATCCAGAATATATAAAAAACTCAAAAAGCTTAACACCAAAAGTGCAAATAACCCAATCAAGAAGTAGATAAAGAGAACTAAACAGTCATTTCTCAAAAGAAGAAATACAAATGGCCAACAATATATGAAAAAAATGATCAACTTCCCTAACAATCGGAAATGTAAATCAAATCTACATCATGATTTCACCTCCCTCTAGTTAGAATGTGGGTGATCAAGAATCCAAATGATAATAAATGTTGGTGAGGGTGTGGGGGGAAATGTATGCTCATATATTGTTGGTGGGCTGTGAATAGTATGAATACTTTGGAAAGCAGTTGAGGAGTGGAGTCACCATATGACTCAGCTACACCACTCCTTGGTATTTATCCAAAAGAACTGAACTCAGCATACTACAGGAATACAGGTATATCAATGTTTATAGTAGTTAAACGCACAATAGCCAAGCTATGGAACAGCCCAGGTGATGGTCAACAGATGAATAGATTAAGAAAGTGTAGTAACTGCCACGTTCGACCAGTGAAGCGGCAATAAAGACGTGTACACTCTTGTTGCTTATGGAGACCTCTCTCTCTCTCTCTTTATTCAGGAAGTTGTACCGCTTATATAGCGAAGGTAACCCAATCAACAGATTGTTGCTACGAGGAAGAAAACTCTGCTGCTGGCTCCTATTGGTTGTCCCTAGGTGGTCAGATATTGCAAGCATACAAACCAGGAACAGCACGAAGTCAGCTGACTTGGTTTGGCCAGCTGCCAGCCGCCATCTTAAAGCTGCCTGCGTGGCGTGGCCCCCAGGTGCTGCCCGCCATGTCTCCCCCTTTTTGTGTAAGATGAGACCGTGCCTGTCTTAGGTTGCCAGGATAGAGCTACATTCTTACCCGTCATGGGGTGTTGAAGTATAACTTCTTCAATCCCTGTCTTAGGTTGATATGTGCTCTTTCTGGTCTGACCCGTCTTTGACTACCGGTCTAGCATGCTCAGCTATACTTCAGGGGAGTGGCCAGCATCGATGGCTAGCAAAGCTTGGTGTAGAATTGCTGTCTGTTTACACTGGTTACCACGTAGCTTACACATCCATTACACACCGATACCAGACATTAGACACAGGGAACCACCAAAAAGTCAGGAAGCCAAACCAATTTCTTCCCCAAGCAACAATGCCTTAATTTCTTCTAATACTTCCTCTCCCTTTTGGACAATATCTTGTATTTCCTCTTTCGGGGTCTGCAAGGAACTGTGCACCAGATTCCATATGGCTAGCACTCCTACTGGGAGTGCTTTCTCCTTATCTTGCTCACGCAGTTCCTCCCCCAAGTGTTCCCATTGAGGGATATTTAATAGCCCTTCCTCTAGAAACCAAGGGCAACACTTCTCCACCGTCCTAAAGAATGCCTGAGCAGTAGCCGTTTTTAAAGGTGTACCATTTCTTTTCAATAGTTCCTTAAGTGGTTGCTCCATTTTCACTCGTGACATTTCCGAACCCATGGTGGATTTCAAGCCCTAACAAAATTGCAACTACAGCAATACTAAAAAACCACACCAACAGTAAAATCACAAAGACACACAGAACAAATTTTTTCCAACAAAACACAGAATGTCCTACCCTTGCTCTAAGCTTCCTCTCCTCACGGGAGCCCAACACTAACCTCGAGGTTCCTGCTTTTTAGATTGCAGCTTTTGAATTTTTACTTTCACTTCAGCACTCTATCGAATAGAATTCTTGTCTATCTCTAACAACGTACCTTGCCTTAGCCACTTATCACTGTTTTGGAGGGCTCCCCATATGGGCCACCACCTGTTGCGCTCAACCAGCAAGGCGGCAATAACGACACTTACACTCTTGTTGCTTACGGAGATCTCTCTCTCTCTCTCTCTTTATTCAGGAAGTTGTACCACTTATATAACGAAGGTAACCCAATCAGCAGATTGTTGCTACGAGGAAGAAAACTCTGCTGCTGGCTCCTATTGGTTGTCCCTAGGTGGTCAGATATGAACCAGGAACAGCACGAGGTCAGCTGACTTGGTTTGGCCAGCTGCCAGCCACCATCTTAAAGCTGCCTGCGTGGCATGGCCCCCAGGTGCCGCCCGCCACAAGTAACTATACACATGGGAGTTTTATTCAGTCATAAAGGAGGATGAAATTATAGCATTTGCTGCTAAATGCATGGAACTGGAGAGAATCAAGCTAAGTGAAATAAATCAGACTCAAAGTCAAGTGAATGCTTGCTTTTATATGTAGAAGCTAGAGCAAACTAAGGGAAGACAAGGAGGCAGGGAATTCCATGAAAATAGAAGACACATCAGTATAGCAGGGAAGGGGAAGAAGGGGATCAAGGAAGAATGTGGAAAGGGAGGAACTGCAGAGTGAAATTGACAAAATTATGAGCAAATATGAATATGCCACAGAGAATTCCACCTTTATGTGTATCTGCAAAGCACAGATTAAAAAAATAAATAAATAGAAGACCAGAAGAGGAAGCTCAATAGGGGAGAGAGAAGGAAGGGAAAGAGGAAACACTGGGTATTGAAATGGAGCAAATTATATTCCATACACATATGATGATGTCAAAATGAATCCCACTACTGTGTATGCACTTTTAAAAACATAAAAATAAATAAAATATATGGGCTGGAGTGGTGGCTTGACAGTTACAGCACTTTCCTGGCATGTGCAAGTACATGGGTTCAAACCCCAGCACCCATGTAACAACTAAGTGTTAGAGAAACAAAGGCCATGGGAAAAACTCAATAAAAATTAATTCTATCCCTCTCTCTCACTGTCCTTCTCTCTTTAAAAGTAAATAAATAAATAAAATATGGGTGTAAAGTGCAAATGAACATTACATTAAAGATAGCATTGATTTTTATACTGGTGTTTCACAAGAGAAATTCCAGATATTTTCTTTCATTGTAAGCTACAAGATGATCATCAAAGGTATATTAATTCAATTATAGTGATACATAACTTGCTGCATAAATTTATCTTCCTTACTTACCCACCTACAATCTCAAATTCTCCAGGTTGGATAACACATGTCTCCCAAACACATACTAAATTGCTTTGTATATCATAGACACTTTTGCTCATGTAAAATTATTTCATAGTGTATATATAAATTATCGATTGATTCAATCCTTACACAAGTTCAAGTCTAAAGGACAAAACCTACCTGTAAGTAAGTGACAAAAATACTTAATAATTGAAAGATCTAAATCAATCATACTTTTCATATTGAAGTGTCAGCTCACTTTGTGTAAACAAAAGTCACACATCTGAGTAGTAAGAAAGAAGCTGGGGGGAACCAGATAACATGTTTTCTAAAGATAATTCTGAGTCATCTTAATAAAATACAATAATATTTTCATTCTGTAGAGAGATATTCCTTACTTTATGGTCCTTTAACAAGCTATATGTTGATGTCTTCCATAATATATGTGCCGAAATAGTCTTAATTAAGATAAAATGAAATGATCTTTATGTTTCTTAAAAAAATAAATTATTTTCTAAGTTCATGTAATTTAATTTTTCTTATAACAAGACATTTAAAACATTTTCAAGGACATTATGTCTTCTGGCTTTAAAATATCAAGTAATTATCAAATCAATGATCATTTGGGGGAAAGTAATGAAGTATAGAAAATAACCACTTCAAATTACATAAATCATTAAAACTGGTGCCATTAAGAGGACACTGTGAGAGTGAGGGTATTAAGTGTCTTAAAAGTTTGATAAAAATTGAAATTATATCCTAAACAATTTTATGAGAGTAACTTTAAGCTTTTATACTTAATCCATTATTGATTTAAATTTGTTTCTTTCTGGAAATTATTCCATCTAATAAATAACACTTATTAAGTATACATAGAAGATTTCATCTCTATCATTTTTATTTTTCAAATATATGCTTCCAGTATTATGAGGGAAAAATTCTTCTTAGTATGATTATGGAAGAAGGAATATTAAAATAAAATTTTTACTTTTATCATTTCTCATTGCACTTAGAAGTAGTTGGGGATGATTATGGACATTACTCAACAGAGCAAAATCTCTCTTTCAGAGCACGGAAGACCTTTGCTATTAACCTGGGAATATCTACATCTTTACCTGGCATTCTTTTGGCACACACATTTCCAGTTTTGGTCTGTAAACACTTTATTTTTCTTTGTGATTCCTTTTCATAATTTTCCTCAGCAATTTCCCTACCTCATTTGCATGTATATATTAGGTTAAGACTTCTCCATTATTTGGGGTCTTGCTTATCATCTGCTATCATGGCCAGAGTGCTTGGTCCTGACCCTGTGCAACAGGAACCAAACCTCTGAGCATGTGGAGAACAGAGTTCTGCTGGTCTCAGTTGATAATCTTCCTACTCAAAATGTGGGTTCCTAAAGCATTTAAAGAATACAAGTTAATCTCAGACTTACTTTGTGCCTGAAGCAAGGTGGAGGACTAAATATTATAGCGGGTCTTTCCAGAGGTGTCTAGATTTATCCTTCTGCCCCACAGGAAAAGCTGTAAGGCCAGACTCTCAGATCCTTAGTTTTAAAGGAGCTACCACAGTGGCAAAAATGAAAGCAAGTGTCTTGCACTACTGAGACCAGCTGCACAGTCCTGGTTTGGTTTAGGATTCAGGAAAATCTCAATTTGGGAAATATTTAATACATAAAATACAAGAACACATGTACTTATTCCCTTCCTAGCAAATGTGTGGGTGTGTGTGCATGTGTGATTTATATGCCAATGTTGCTGAATGTGTACGTATGTGCCTGTGCATGTGTGTATATATAAGACATACATTCCCATATGAGTTCCCATGTGTATATGTGTAGCATATGTATGACATATCTTCATTTTGGTGTATGTGTTTAGGGTTCATGTCAATTTTTGTATGTAATATATGCATCTACACTGCTCCACATGTCTGCTAACATTGATATTGAAGAAGTGCATTGATTTGAATGGTAAGACATTAACAACTGGTAGCAAACGGCAGGTTCAAGCTCTAGGTTCTTTTCCTTCCAAGAATAGACATCATATTTAGGGTATAACCATCCTTCCACAGAACACATTTTATAATTATTATCAATTTCTCAATTTATTATCTATTAAAATATACACAGCTTATATTTTCTGAAGTAAAGAAAATTCTATCTTGCTTTATTTTGACTGGTATGAAGTGAATTGGGATGTCATTGCTTGGCGATTAGACAGATGATTCTTAGATTCCTTTTCAATTCTACCTTCAACTGGTAATGTATTCCATACTTTCAAAAGAAAAATGAAGCAGCACTTGAATGGGTAATATTTTGATTTTGTTATAATATTGTCACCCTTTAAAATTTTTGAAATTGTAATGAAAACAACCTCCTTACAAAATGAAAGTGAGGGTATAAAAAATGTTTCTTTCTTTTTAAGTTCTCTTTTAACACTAGAACTACTGAGCAAATACAGTTAAATGTCAACCTTTAGTGAGGTACTCTGCTTGCTAGGTTGGGGACAGAATTCATAGCATTTTAGAATTTCTAGAAATTAATTCTTTCAATAAATTATCTTTATTGCAAAGTACAAGATTTCATCTAATGCTTTATGATCATGGGATTGCTTTGCTGACTGTGGTATGCTTACTCAATCCAAAAGATCCACATTTACTAAAACACTAACTTCTTCAACAATCTTATTTGAGCATACAGTTACTGGGTATTACTTTTTCTCATTTGATGATCTTGGTATTTTTTAACATGAAAATATGAGTCATTGTAAGCTTTTTTCTTAGAAAATGTTTATTTTATTAATTTCATTGAAAAATGGCATAATCTAATTACATTGTTGAGTACAAGTGATTATCTGCAGAACTATGATTTAGGTGAACATGAATTTTCAATTACAGTTTGCTGGGGTTTTCTCTTTTTTGTTGCTGTTGTATTTGTTTTTATGACAAATCAGTAGTGTCAATGTTACATATGGAAAAACTGGTCAGTCTCTGTTGATAGGGGTGCAGTAGATGTGGGAGCACAGCCTGGAGGCCTCCCAGGTGGCAGATGATAGGAGACATGGGACCATGGGCCCAAGATCATGGCAGCAAAGTCATGGCAGAGACTGGCCCCCTCCCTGCCCCTGTGAAGAATCCTGCCCCAGATTGTGAGCAGCCCCTCTGGTCTCAACATGAAACACACTCCCTGCTCCATAGGCAAACAGAACATAGTAATGCAACCTAATAAATGATCTGCTCACACGTTAGATGCTGATGTTAGGCCCTTTAGGGTCTTTAGGGCTTAATTGAGATCCCAACTGTAGCACTTGAGTTTCCTGGGACAGACCAGGATGCATGTTCTCCTCATCTACAAGAACCTTATAGTTGGGTCCTATTACAGTTTGGATATGAGGTGTCCCCCTAAAACTCCTTGGTTAATGCAGAAATATTCAGGGGGAAATGATTAGATTATGAGAGCTGTCACTGAATTGGTCCACCCTAGTTTGAATGGACTGACCAGGTGGTAACTGTTGGCAGATAGGGCATGGTTGCAGAAGATGGGCCACTGAGGGAGGGCTCTGGAAGGTTTCATTTTCTCTTTGGTCCCTTTACCTCCTTCTCCCTCTCTCTTTCTCTCTCTTCCTGACCCCTAGGAGTGGAGAAGTGCTTCCCCACCCTGATGTTCTACCTTGACTTGGGCTCAGAGAAATGGGGTCTTCTGTCCATGGACTGAACTTCTGAAACCACAGGCTCAAAATGAAATTTTCCTCCTCAAAGTTGTTCCTGTCAGGTGATTTTGGTTCCAGAGAAAAGAAGCAAACTAGCACAGGCCCCACATTGCTCCTGCCCATCATGCTCCGTTCCCACTGGTGTTTTTTCTGCTCCCCGAATGCTTGAGCTTTTCCTGACTTGGTTCTTGCACACTGTCCACCTCACTGTCCCCACCCAGCCTGACACTCATCATGGCACTTCCTTTAAACCCTCTTTAGTTGCTGCTGCATCCTATTAGCCTTGACACTCTTGGTCACACATGACCAGGCTTCACCTATCTCTGTGGGTCCATTTCCACCTTTATTTTATTTTAACAACGTTCCCACCAGTATCTTTGAGTTACCTCCAACATTTATTCTCAATAATCTATACAACCCAAGCATTTCCTTTTCCTAAATGGATCACATACTTTGCATCTTGAAATCACATCTGTGATTATCTCTCATTTCATGCCCAAATTCTTACTCCTGGAGTTGGTGACTGTATTCTTCCTGAAAACTCCAGTTCTGCCCACTGGGTTTCCTCTGAAATCCCTCCCTGATGCCAGACAGTGTTTGTCACCTTCTGTGTTACCAGAGTGTCACTTCTCAACCACATCCCAACTTAGGTTTAAAGGTCTGTCTTCTTTATTCACTGGGAGCTCATGAATCAAGACCCTGAGCTTAGGAACCTTTGATTCTGTCTTCTAGGCATCACATATGGAAAAAAATTGATCTGAAGTGCCAGTCCAATTTGAAGGTTTGGGTTTCGGACAATTGCATGATTAGGTTTAAGTCTGGCATGGCAGTTCCTCAATACATGACCTTAGTCTGGGTACTTATTCTCAAAGCTTCAATTTTCTGATCTGCAAAGTAGGATGATAATAAATATATTTACCTTACAATAGTGCCTTATGAATTAAATGATATAGTATTGTGTGACTCATTTGGCATAGTGACAGGTGCATTACAAGTGCTCAGAAAACATTTGATATTTGTTTATTGCTAATAGTGTTTTTACTGAATATGTTTTCAATGGATGAATACAAGATCAGCTACCTCTCAAGTGAATGTCAACTGGTAGATTTGTCTGAGATTTGCATAAAACTGAAGACTGACTGTCAGTAATGTAGTTGGGTACAAATACTTTCTGACCTGAAGAAAATAAGAAAGAGTGTGAGGTTCATTAACAAGGTAATGTTTTTTAAATATGCTCTGGAGAAGAACCATCCACAATTACCCAATATGTATCTCCTCAACATTTTCTGCAGAGAAACAATACTTCTAATTAAAATTCACATCATTCTAAACTTATTATACTTTTGTAATAGAAATAAATTCTATAGATCTTGATGCTCATACGAAATAATTTTTTTTTCTGGTGGTAGAGAGACATAGTGATAAATATTCACTTTTTGTATAGATGAGGTACTTTTTGATTGTCTTTAGATCATGTATAGGATTTGCTATTGTTAGTCTTCCTGATTTGATTAAGATAATAGAATGCAAAAGTTAAAATTATATACACTACTCTACATGTCATAATTCAGTGGAAGGAACTTTGTTGGTTAGATGGATGGGTAGATGATTGAACAGAAAGATGGAAAAGTGAATGAATGAATAGATGGATGAGTGGGTGGATGGATGGATGGATGGTTGGATAGATGAATGGATAGATGGATGGGTAGGTGAATAGATA
Organism: Aplodontia rufa; assembly: GCA_004027875.1. Taxonomy (NCBI): domain Eukaryota; kingdom Metazoa; phylum Chordata; class Mammalia; order Rodentia; family Aplodontiidae; genus Aplodontia; species Aplodontia rufa. The sequence goes on from PVKS010016154.1 coordinate 15,624, forward strand.
GGTGGGTAGGTTTGTGGTGAATAGATGGATGGATGTGAGGGTGGGCAAGTGGGTATCTGACTTAGATTCTGCCTGTAGTGACCCCCACATGGCCATTTAACATTTCTTAGTCATAGCTTTCACAAGATTTCCCTCATTTTTAGGAATAATATGAAATCTTGAGAAATAAGCAAGAAACAGAAATATGAAAGTGTGTTGGGAAGTTAAAAGTGATATAGGAAGTAGCTAGATCTTTTGCTGTTAAATTCTGAAACTTCAAAAGGAGAGAGGGAGTCACTTTATATATCCTGGTGTGCAGGAGAGTTATTTTCCAGACTGAAAATTCTCAAACTTGGTTGTGCAAAGTACTGTTTCTGCAGCTGTGACGTTTAGGAGCTTCTTTATCTATTTTTCATACACTCCACTCTGGCAGGCAGTTGTTAAGCTGGTAATGGAAAGGTAAGTAGTTTATTGCGGGCGGCAGTTAGCAAGCAGTCAGATGGCTTGAAGCTTATCCTCGCAAGGAAACACGAGTAGTGACCCTGTGGACGTCCTAAAGGATTTCAGAGGAGCCATTTCAGGGATCAATGGCAGTTCCATTACTGTTTTCATGGTTAATCAATGGAGCACACACTGTGACAGACTACAGTTCCCAGACACATAGCTCCATCCCTCCACTGCAGAAAAGACTACGCCCTGGAGGGAAGGCAGGGCTGAGACCCCACTGGAAAGGAGAAGTATTGCTTAGTAAATTCTCTCCTGCCACAGGAAGGAAATCACAGCTCAGCACGTTTTACTTCAGTACCCAGGGAAGATTAAAACAGAATTGATGATATGGTTGGCAACAAATTGTACTGTTCTTTGGTGTGTCTGAACAATGCACATGTCACATTTGAAAGTGAAAAATCTCATATTTGAAAGAATAAAAATCCACGAAACCAAAAACTAGCTATATTTTAAACATCATCAAAATACTGTTTACAAATGTTCTTTGTCTTTTTTCTTTTTATTGCTTGAGAATATAATCTTCAGTGCATATAGGCAAGGAAAAAAGATACTACATCAAAAAGTATCAACATGCAGAATCTTATATTCCAGCTCTTTTTCCATTTCAGTTAGCATGTAATTTGCTGTGAAGATTAATATTCAATTGTCCATAGTGAATGCCAGTGTACTACAGATAATGAGACTTTACATAGAATTGGCTATTCGAAATTCCCAACTCTGTTTTATATAATTTTATAGAAAATAATACTAGACAGAATTTTCTTTTGCTGTTGAGTTCGTGCAAACATTTTTCATAGTAATTTGATATTTTTTTCTTTTTACTTTTTGATTTCTTTTATTCTGAAACTTATCTGATTCATGGGTGGTATTTTGTCAAGAAGCCAGAGAAGACCTATAACTGAGACTCATCCAGAAGAGTATGAATATTTTTTTGTTAATGTCATACAGTATGTGTTTGTGAGATTATTCACTTTCCATTTAAAGAGGAGATATGTATATTTTTTGTGTGTATGCATTTCTAATAAAATAGTATTTATCAGTTTTAAACCTTTACTGTGTCAAGCTTTATATACCATAATGCATGTATGTATTATTCTAGAATATTCTCAAAAGGGTTCTGTGAAATGGCATTGCAAATGGTGCCCATTTTGCAGCTTAGGAAATTGAGACACAGAGAGGTGGAGCAATTTACTCAAGCAACCAGAATCCCAGAGCTGTGAGCTGGATCTCAGGAGCTCCGGTGCTGTGCTGGGCTCCAGGGAAATCACTGAACTGCAGAACTCAGCTATCACAATGGGGTGTGTCAACCCTCAAGCTGGGGAGGAAACCAATTAAACTCACATACTCACAGACAAAGCAAAAGAAGGTATATGCTGTGGTGATTTAAAACAAAGGATTGCAAGCATTTTGTAAAGGGCCAGAGGGTTAACTTTCCAGGTGTGGATGGCCATGTTGTCTTCTCTTGGAGGCAGTTGAGCCTGTGGCATTGGATTGAGTTTTACACGGAAAATAAATAACAAAGACATTTCTTTAACCTGGGCCTTCTTGACTCCAAGCTACCCATTTTGTAATGAAAGCTGCCTTCCATACAATTCTAACGAGGATGGGGAGATCTTTATTTCTGTGTTGTTAATCGAATACTACAGCCTTAACTCCAAACTAGAGAGGAAGCTGCATCCTCCCTGCATAATCCCCTCCGAAGCATTCGTCCTTATTCACTCACCATGAGGTTAGGTGCACCTTTTTTTCTGTTTGAACAGGGTGTCAGGAGTATCACAGTACCAAAGTGACTAACATTATTATTATACACAGGGACAGTCTTTTGTGAAAGGAGGACTCTTAACCAGTTCACCTTTCCTCCATGTGATGGAAACACAGAAAACTTCAACAAGTTTAATTGCTGACATGGAGGAAAAAAACCTTCATGAGTTTAAGCATAAATAAGATTCCAGGTTATAGGGTGTGTGTGCAGTACATTTATGGATGCTAGCTAGGCAGGTCTAGATCAAAGTACAGCATTATGTAAGAATTTTATACCATGTGTATTAATGGAGTGTGTGATCTTGTGTCAAGAAAAGCTAATGCAATTTTAAACTAGTATTTATTTTCTTCATGGTTAGTACTGCTTTTTAAAAAAATTCTGAAGGGTGTTGCCCTTTTTTGGTAATGAAAATTACAAATTGATGTTAGGAATCTTTGAACCAGAAATTGAAATCTGAATGTGGTCTCAAATTACTTGTAGGTAGGTGGAAATTCGAAAGGTTTATCTGTTAGTATGAACACTCTTTTCAAAGTGAAATGGGAGGCTGCTGAGATAGGACAGATCTTTGACATAGCCGTGTCTGGGTTTCTCCTAAGCATAAACTGTATAGTTTATCATTTCATCAGGCTATCCAGGTGTTTTTCATATGTTTATCAGGATCTTCCCACATGGTCATTCCCAAGTGCCTTTTTGCCATATATCCAACATTAAAGCTTATTTAAAACATACATACATACATACATAATACATAAATATCCATATCATGTGTATTCATTTTTTAAAAGGTAAAATGCATAAAACAGAACAATATTTTAAAAAACCTGTCATTTTGCCACCCAGAGATAACCACTTTCAAGGGGATATGTTTGCCTTGAAACCTCAGTGACTTCACACCTTGCTAAGGCATTGAACACCCTCACCAAGTGGCCTATGATTCTCCAACAGAGCTGTTCTGCCAAAGACACCAATGGCCCTGGTCGCTTCTGTCTTGCCACTCTGCCTTTCCACCTGCAGCTGCTGCTGGGAGGAGCAGTGAGAATTCCTCACTCCTCCGCACTCTCAGAAGCCAGGTTCCTCAATCCACCACTGGCTGGCTGGCAGTATCCCCCAGCCCTGTCTTTCTGCAAAGGACTGGGAAGCCTTGGTGCACACATGCTTCTCCGCCATGCTCTAGAAATAGTCAACTGTAATAGAAACTGGTCTCATGGTCTATGTGGTTTTGATGACTAATCACACACACTAACCTATTTGAAATGGCATAGTATTCCAAGGTAGGTTTCCTTGTTTCATTTCTGCTGTTGACTTCTTCAGCTCTTCATTTATTGTAATGTAAAAAACAACATTTTGATGAACTTTCCATAGAAGGGGCTTTGCACGTGTCTGCACGATGTCCTTAGAAACGTTTTAAAAAATATGTAACTGTGCCTTCCAGCCTCACTCAATTCTAAACAATAACGTCCCAGTGGCACTTGCGACACTTCCACCCACCACCCTGAGGGCCTGGCTTACATGGGTCGTGTTGGAGACCACACTCTGGCAGAGGTTCATGATTTCAATCAATAAGATTCCTCAATGACCATACCAGAAACCTGTGCCTAGTGGAACTGGGAAAGCTACTTGTGAGAATGGTACTTTTACTCCATTCCTGGTTTCAAAGGAAGGATTCCTCTAAACAGCTCCCCTAGCGGAGGAGAAATCTCTATTGGAATTTGCCCTGCTGGTTAATTTGGAAAGAATCATTGTTCAGTTTTTTTCCCTCGGCTGAGTTCTGCCGTTTTCCCTGTTGGAATAGAGTCTGAGATGATTTCCAGCAGCACATCTCACCAAGGTGTGAGTGGGATTATCCCTCACCCAGTTACCCCTGCCCTGCCCCTCTTCTCTGAGCCTTGCAGCTGCACTATGGAGAGTACCCATGGTCCGCTTCTGGGAGGGATGACAGGAGAATCAAGGCCCCTGCCCCTTGCCTGGTGAGCCTGGGCTTGTCAGTTTCCCCAGGGAGAGTACACTCACCCACATATCCGTGCCATGTGTCAAGGGCCCATTGGCCCTGAAAGAAGGTACAGGTTGCAGCAGTAACGGGTTAATATCAGGGCCCTAAGAGGACAAACAGTGTCACTTAAGTGGGCCCACTCCAGTGGGTTTGTGTGTAGTGTGTTTGCACGTGTGATAATTTTAAGATGGACTCTGAACTAGAGGGGACTTGTGATGATTTATTACCAGCTCTGCTACAGGTTCTGGAAAAGGGCAGGTGTTTAGTCAGCTTTGTTGCTACTGTGACTAAAAGACCTGACAAGAACAATTTCAGGAGGAAAAGTTGCTTTCGGGGCTCACAGTTTCAGATATCTTAGTCCGCAGAAGGCCAGCTCCATTCCTTGGGGCTCAAGGTGAGGCTGGACATCATGGTGAGGTTATCGCTCCAGGGAGCAGAGAGAGAAGCTTCATGCCATGTATACATGCACATCCTAAAGTCAGACCCCCAGCGATCACCTCCTCCAGCACACCCTGCTAGCACACCAGTTAATCCCTTCTGGGGAATTAGCTCTATGAGGAGTTAAGGCTGTCATAACCAAATCATTTCACCTCAGCCTTTCCTGGATTGCCTCACACAATCTTTTGGGGGAAAACTTTCATCCAAACTGTAGTAGGTGGCTGTGTGTGAGGAACATGCCAGGAATCAACCAGAGCCCTTCAAAGACTTCATTCACCAAGTCAGCAGGAGAACTAAGCATTATACCAGGATTGACATCCCCAGGGCTCAACTTTACTGACTGTTAAAATCATCAGAAATTTCAAGCAGAATTTCAGGGCGGAGCCATGGGTACCAATTTTCTTAGAAAGCCTCCCTGTTGCCTCTAATGTCTGTTGAGCACAATTGAAAAGACTTGAGTTGACATAAGATTCCTCCAGAGATCTCCAAGTAGAAAGATTCTGATCTTCATTCAGAATTTCATCTGTCAGAACCATCATTTTTTGCTTCTCGCTCTCTCTTGTCAGTGAGATTTCTTTACTGATTTATTTGAACTTGAGAGGACAACTTCTCGTGCCCCATGTCTCACGTAGCATGCCCTAGAGAGAGAAACCTTGGCAAAATCCATACCTGCTCAGGGAGTGAAGTCACATCTCCAGTTCCCCAAGTCAGAATTGAGCTTTATTTAGGCCCCCGGACTGCATCTGTTCTTCAACTCTGTGCCCTTTTCCTTGAGCCATCATGACGTCCTTGTGTGGAAGGACCTGATTGATCCGTGCTCCTATTTTATGATTGTGCATTATGCTTCTGTCTCATGGGATCCCCATGTAATGCAAGCTGCCCCCACTGTCTGTCCATCCAGGCAGCCTCCCTCCTGAACCCTACTGTGTGCTCTGGAACTTATGCAGCAGTTTGCTGCCAGCCTCTGGCTCCTGTTTGGGCTCAAAAGGTAGGAGACACCATCACTTGTGTGTGTGGGTCTTGTCCACAAACCTCTCTCCAGGCAGGCTTTTGCAGCTGCCATTTCCTTACCCAGTAGTCCCCAAGGTCCTAATGGCCCCAGCAGTCACTAGCACTGGTGTACTGCACTACACCATGTTGTATTTTCCTTAGCTTTCCCAATTTGGGTAGGTATTCACTTTGCTAGTCATTTTTTTAATTTACCTAGATTGTACCATTGTTTCCCATCAGTAGTTTGTCTCCAAACATACCCAAAATCAATTTTAAGACTCAAAGCAGGGCTGGAGTGGTGGCTTGGTGGTTACAGTGCTTGCCCAGCATGCACAAGTACAAGGGTTCAAACCCCAGCAACCCACGTACACAACTAAGTGTCAGAGCAACGAAAGCCATGTGAAAAACTCAATAAAAATTGATTCTCTCTCTCTCTCTCTCTCTCTCTCTCTCACTGTCCTTCTCTCTTAAAAAAAAATACTCAAAGCAACATGAAAAATGAGAAGACAGAATTAGTAACTGGTACCCTCAAATTAATTCTCACCAGATACCTGTGTGAACTTGGTTATGCCACTTCCAACAGGAAGAAATATTTTAAACTGGTTTTCTGTATTTTATGTTTTTAATTCGATTCATGGCTAAATGGCAGGTGTTTTTCTCCTGCTGTAGAACAGGGAACATTACACATACTCCACATAACAAAATTAAATAAGGTAACGCAGAGAGAATAGAAGTGTAGTTATATGTTCAAGCTCTGCTTTTATAAATCTAGTCTCTGGCTCTTTCATCAAAAAAATGTTTTGTGTACCCTTAGATTATTTAAGATTGATAAAACCTAAAGTATATCAATTCATCCTGCTAGGTACATGGATGTGAGTAGAAGTGTCACTAGTTTGTGTTACTCAGCCTATGTTCATGAGGAAGAAAACCAAACTTACCTTGAGAATTGTTTAAATATACAATATGTATAAAAGTCTTCTCCTAGTATTTTTATATTTAAGTAGTTTAAGATAACTGATCTAGTGGCTTGAGTGGTGGCTTGGTGGTTACAGCGCTTGCTCAGCATGCACAAGTACTTGAGTTTGAACCCCAGCACCTATACACAACTAAGTCTCAGAGCAAAGAAGGCCATATGCAAAACTAAATAAAAATTGATTCCCCCCCCCCTCACTGTCCTCCTCTCTTTAAAAAGAAGGTAACTGATTTATTTTGGAAAAAGAAGTATTATTATTGTAATAGTATGATGACTTTTGTTATAATGACAAAAGAAAATATTTAGCTTTACTACCATATTAGTCAGCTTTGGTCACTAAAACAAAACATGTGAACAAGCTAACAAAGAAGAAGAGTCTTATTTAGTTCACAGATCTGGAGGCTAAAAATCCAATGGTACAGCACAGGCTTGATGCCCTTTGGTGGCATTACCCTATGACACGAACAGCAATGGTGGGGAGCAGCCGGTGATTACATCTCAAACCAGGACAAGAGAGACCAGTATCCTACAATCCCTTTAAAATTGTGTTCCCAATGACTTAATGATCTCCCATTAGGCTCCATTTTTTAAAGGTTCCACCTCCTGATACTGTCACCCTGGGGATTGAGTATTAGGGGACTTGTAGGAGTAGGTCTTGGGGAAAACTAAATGGCATAGCAGAAACTTAATCTCAGATTCATATGCTGTTGCTATGTGGAGTGGGAGCTAATTATAGCCCATGATGGGGTAAGTGGCTTCACAGGAAGAGGAGAGATCTGAGCTGCCATACCCCTGTTCGTCAACACCTGATGCCTTCTGCCATTAGATGATGCATCAAGAAAACCTTGCCAGGCACAGTTCCTCAAACTTGAACTTCCCAGCCTCCAAAACTGTGAGAGATATTTGTTATAACATAAATTACCCAGTCTCAAATATTCTTCTGTAACAGCAAAAAACTAAGACATAAAATGACACATTTATTTAACGTACAAAATCAATTAACTTTGATTAATCTTCTCTAGTCCCCAAGGTTCAAAACACTACACTCTATCTATGTTGCTCACCACTATTTACTTGATATTAAGAAGTATGTGTGACTTTTTGTAAGTGGTCATAAAGGCTATGAATCTGAAATTAGGGTGCCAACATGACCAGATCCTAGTGAAGGCTATCTTTCTAATAGTTTTCTCTCTCCCTCCCCATCCCCTCTCCTCTTCCTGTCTCCCTTTCTTCTTTTAAGACCAAGTAAGACTGAGTTAGGACTTCATCCTTATGATCTTATTTAGTCTTATTACTTCCGAAAAACTGCATCTCCAAATACAGTTTTGTACTGGAGATTAAGGCTTCAATATATGAATTTTGGGGGGACATAATTCAGTCTATAATATTAAGAATTATTGAATGATGACGACTTCATAAGTCAATAACTCAGAGTGACGAAATGTGCACTCAGGAATAACATTTGCTGCCATTTTTACTTTGAGTGTTACCTAATTTGAAAGAAGGAGCTGCTGACCTGATTAATGTAACCTGTATGAGCCTTAGCTGCCTTTCAGAACAAACTAAAATCCTATGAGGAGGAAAATGCCAACTCAACATGTCCGATTGACTTCATTTTTTTTGTATACAATGCACAGGGTCTGGAATTAAATTTGCAAAATACTTGGCATACTATAGGCAAAAGCAAATGTCTGAAAACAAAGCGAAGACAGGAAGAAGGATATCCAAGGTAGAAGGGTAGTTATTTATGTCTTTAGATAGGGGTTCCAAAAAAGCTAGATGGAAAATTTAACATCCAACCAGAATACTTAATATGCAATTGAATTTCCTGGTAAATCCATGTTCAGGGGACAGCATAGTAAATCCTTCTGACATTTCACAGTTCAATTAAATAATGAAGATACTCAATTTCGAGTTTTCTAGTTTGACCTATGTGATCATTTGGCTAGGGGAAATGAGGCTGGTTCAAATTTAGACTTTTGTTGTGGCAGAGGAATGGTCGTCTAGTAAAGGAAGGGGGCACAGGCATCTCCTGTCCATCTGCGCACCTGTGAGAGGTAGGCATGTTGTTGCTGGAGACTAACTTTTACATCTGTTGGTAAAGATAGGTCAAGATGCAGAAATAAGTGTTGTCATGGTCTTCTCTGCTCATTCCTAAAATGATCAGCACACTTTTGGGCTACTATATCTTATAAAGATTTCATACAAAACTTTTGATTTTGTTTGGACATTCATATTCCCTCTCTCTAATATTTGTATTCAAAAGCCAAAGTTGTCTTTTTTAAAAATCTGGTTCTAAATAGAACCAAGATTCTCAAATCATGCATACTAGAATGTTAGTAATTAGCATTTTGGGCAGGGAAGTTAGTACGACACCTGAATCCAAGTAAAACTTATTTTTCTCAATTATAACACTTTTATGATCATCTTTATATCAGATTTTTAGAAATTATCTAAATAATGGGGGAAATAAACTAATATGTGTATTGTATTTACTTGTGATTGCATTCAAATAATATGTGTTTACTTATAAAACAGGTCTATGCCATTAAGAAACTTAATTATGCATTTCATAGTATAGTTACATTTTATAGAGTGAGTGAAAGTTTTATTTCCAATTTTCTGCTGAAAATATGAACAAAAGAAAACAGATTGATATGTTTCCCCTAATGATTTGAATACAAGCTATTGAAATAGGAAATTCATTTCAAGAAAAAGAATGAATCATTTTTCCTTTTTCTGCTAGTTGCTACATATTTTGCTGAAGGCTATGTTGTGTGGTTCAACACACTTGCTGGAATCAGCAAAATAAGAAATTCTAATAATTAATTTTACATGCATGATTAAAGAAATTGAGCTCTACAAACCTATAGATTCTAAAAATTAATGAACTGCAGTAAAAGTATGCTTTGTAAGAATGAATAATTTAAAACAGAGAAGCAGTAACACATAAATAGCCTTTTTCTAACAAGGTTGTTTTCTCACAGTTCCTAGAGGCTTTTTAAGATGCTATTTAATAATTCTATGAAAAAATAAGTTCTAGTTTTTGTGACAATTTTCAATTACAGTCTCTCATTTACATGTTAACAGAAAACATCTTATGACTGATTTTCATTATTGTTACTATTATTGAAAATAAAAGAAATAAGCTTTATTTTGAAGTATTTGCCTAATTTAAATATAATCAAATATTAACAATGTCATTTTATAGAAAAATTATTTTTCTTTTCTTAATTATCAGTTTTACCAAAGTCAGTTTTATTTACATATTTTCTTCCATTTATCCCTCTTACACATCTCTAGATAAAGGTCAAAAAGCACAAGTTGACACCAATAACTGGATGTAACACAAAAGCCCTATTGCTCATTTCAACCCTGCATAATAACATTCCAACAGATAATAAAATTGATCGCGTGTGTTAGCCAATGCCTTCCTTCTTAACTTGCTACATAAACCCTTTTCCGATCTTTGTCCTACCTAGAAGACTCCGGTAGAATTAATTGCTTATGGTTTTGCACCCTGTGCTGGTTGTAAATTACCAAAATCAACCCTGAATTTTTTAAGCAGAAAAAGACTTTATTGGAAAGCCAGATTACTATTACTGTCATTTAGTGTTAACTCTGGACCCCTACCACCGTGGATTTCAACTCCATGAAAGAGATGACAATATTTTGAAATCTCTATTCCTTTACAATCTCTCAACTTAAATTTCCTTAAAAAAAATCTTGTTGGGGTTTATTGAGGCTAAGAGCTAATGTTGTAACCACCAAGGTGCAGGGGGAAGAAATATCCTGCCCTGCTCTGCCTTTTACATTTGTCTTTGCTCCCCCTTGGCAGTAAAAGTTCACCTTCCTCAATACAAAGGTGTCTGGATGCTCATTTGGTCAATGGCCAATGTGATATGAATTCAAATGCTACCCAACATCCGTATAACCTTCTTTCTAAACTTGAATTTCAGAAGAATTGTTTACTCTCTAAATTCATACTGTTGTCTCTCATCCAACTGAACACACTTTTGGCCCCTTTACGAGGTGCATGTGGTATTGAGCCTCCAGTGGTATTTATTATTCCTTATTTTCTGTTGGAATCTCTTTTCCGTATTATGAAACTCACAGATTATAAATGTAATTACCACCAACATACTTCATAAAAATAGCAGGAGAGAGAAGCCATAAGTTTAGCACAGAAAATTGAAATACACAGACATACAACATGACATGGAAATAATTAATGAGTAAATACTGAAATTCCAATTTCTATAACTCATCCTCAGATCTTGGTCTTTACATCCTTCCTGCTTCAATGTGAGCCAATAGTCTATTTATACTTGCTTTCAGCTGGCCCTTGAGATTGGTAAGTTTCTTTACACAAAGAAATGACACACATTTGCATTTCTAAGGGTCTGGGAATGCTTAGTATGCATGCCATTCCAGAGAAGAGGCCTGCTACAAAGTTGAGGCAGTCAGGAAGGTCTGTCTTCACCATGATTCTCACCATCACGTCAGAAAGATTTCAGACATGTCACTTAGAGTAATAGGCATGAATTTATTAGAAGGGATAGCAAAGAGAAAAGGTGACACTCTAAAGGGAGAAAGACTGGGTTGGCTCAGAGAGGAAAAGCATGGCTAGCTCTTCTTGCCCTCCAGTTTTATTGGGTTCCCAGGGAAGTATCCAGAGAGTCTTGCTCAGGTCCACAATTTGACTTTTGATTGACAGCATTGCAACTGCATGGACTGGCTTCAAGAAAGGGTTGTGTGGTGCTCATCCAGTAGGAGTTTTTAGTTCCCCTGCTTTTCTTTCAATTTTTCTGCTATCTTAATCAGTTTATTGTCCTTTGAATAGCCCTCAGCAAGCTTTCCTTGGGAGGATCTTGACGTTTGATTGCCAGGGTGATTGGGGATTGAGACATGATTTCATCAGAGAGAGTCCAGGACCATGGTGACATGACCTTGAAACAACAGTTTTTCCTAAGGGGTTGCAATTATGGCTGGGGGGCTGGGGGAGATTTAACATACCAAGTCCCCGTCTTCCAGGTACTTATCTGTCAGATAAGGCTCTCTGTGGTTGTCAGGGTCCTTTATTGCCTCTCCCTGTTCACCCACTCATGGCTGAGTAACTATCTAACAATACCTGTAAAATGTTACCTTCCATTAACTCTTCATTAACTCCCTGGACATGGCTATCTCAAAATTTTTACAAATTCTGGGGTTTTATCTCCTTTTTCTTTCTTTCATAGGTACCTGCTCGCCAATGGTTACAAACGCTAATTTGGTAGAAAATACTTTGAGTTGGATTGCATGATAAGGGCTCCCAGTCCTCCTCCCACACTGTGTGAGCCCCTCTGCAGGATCACTGCCTTCCCCATCATTAGTCAGGATCTACGACTTAATATTCATAAAGGAAGAGTCTGAGCTCATCTTATGACTTGCTTTGACAAATAGAATAGATCAGAAATAAAGTTTGGGAATTTGAAGTCCAACCTTTAAGAAGTTCTGAACTTTTGCTCTCATTTACTTGTCTGAGCTGGTCTGCTGGAGATGTCACTTGGAGGAAAGCCAACATGCCCAACATACCAGTGCTAACTACCTGTTATACTTGCAAACACTATTATACTGTCCAGACCTTCGGAGCTGCCAGCTGAATCATCTGCCTGTGTTATCCCAGAGAAGATGATCGGTAGAGTCAGGTTGACCTGATGATATTCCTAAACCACTGAATTATAAATAAATCAAATGCCTGTTAATTTAGAGCAGTTTTCATAAAGCTATTTTATACAGGAAAGAGCACCTATCACAGACTCCTTTCTTTCTCTGGACTCCTTCCTATGACAAGCTCAAAATTCGTACATTTCTCAGCTGGCGTCTGTCTTAGATTAACTTACATTGATTATGGGGAAGAGGTATGAGCTATTAGAAATGAAGACAAAAACTCAGGGATGTCCCTCTCAGCTCCACTCTGTTTCCTCTTCGGCAAATTATCCATCTGCAAACAAAAATATTCCTCAGTAGCTCCACTCTGCCAATTTCCCCAGGTGAGTATCTACAAGTGTCTGCCCTGGTGCCCACTGCAAAGTGGGACTGGAAATGTCTACAGAGAGCTGTATTTGGAGTCCAGGACTGAGGCTTTTTGCACCAAGTTGCTAAATCCAGTCAGGATCAATAGTAAAGGTGACATCTGGGTCTCTGTTGACTGTTTTATTTCTCAAATTGTTTGGAACCCATGGGAAGTCTATTTCAACATATGGGACCTGCTCAAGGTCACTATCCCAAGCTAGATGGTGCACAACAATGGCGAATGTTCCTACCAGCTTAGCCCCATTTTGACGTGTGCTTAAAGCTGGGGCCCTCTACAGAGACTGCTTCTATGAGGTCTGTGCTGAGGCCACAGGCCAACTGGGGGCTGTAACAAAGAGTATAGAAAGAAGTAGGTCATTTTTTGTAGCTTATTTCTTTTGACCATGGAGAGAGGAAAATGGGTGGACTTATTATCAATCATGCATATGGAGGAGAATAGGTGGAGAGGGATTTTCTTGGGACTAAAGGACAAGATGGACAGGTTTAAAGGTCTAGGGGAGTTATGTGGTCAGAGTGAGTTCATCGCCCAGGGTCCTGCACAGGCAGCCAAGGAGGAAGAGCATCATTGAGTCTTTAGTCTGCTCCACTTCCATTATCAGCAATGCTTGCACAGCAGGGTCACGGAGTACAAATCCCCGAAGCCCATTGCCGTGAGACCACATAGGGACATGTGTGACCTCACACAGGGTTCAAAGAGAGAACTGGTACTAGCTGCAGCAAGTGAGCCATAGCTATGAAATGGAAGGCTGGTGTGTGTGTGTGTGTGTGTGTGTGCGCGTGCGTGTTGTGTGCATTTGTGTATGAACATATAACAAGTTTAAAATGTATGGTTTGCCCTCCATATCTGAAGGTTCCACATTTATAGGTTCAACTAAGTGCAGATTGAAAATATTTCAAAGAATTTACATCTGTAATAAGCATGTACTGACTCCCTTTTACTTACCAATATTCCCCAAATAATAAAATATAACAATAATTTACATGGCATTTGCATTGTAGTTGAAGCAATCTAGGAATGATTTGAAGTATACGGGGGATGTGTGTAGGGTAGGTTACATGCAAGTACTTTTAGCATCCACAACTTCTGTTGTCTGTGAAAGGGTTCTGGAACTAATCCCCTAAAGATACCAAAGGATGGGGCTGGAGTGGTGGCTCAGTGGTTACCGCACTTGCCTGGCATGTGGGAAGACTCAGGTTTGAACTCTAGCAGCATATACACAACAGAGTGTCAGAGCAATGAAAGCCATATGAAAAATTAAATAAAAATTGCTTTTCTCTTTCTCTGTCTCTCACTGTTCCTCTCTTTAAAAAATAAATAAATGAATAAATAAAAGATATCAAAGGGGCTGTAGTGGTGGCTTGGTGGTTATGGCACTTGCCTGGCATGTGCGAAGATCTGGGTTTGACCCCCAACACCACATACACAAAGGTGTGTCAGAGCAATGAAAGCCACAAAAAAAAAAACCAAACGAAATTGAATTGATTCTCTCTCTCCCTCTTACTGTCCCTCTCAAAAATATATATATATACCAGATGAGTATATATATATAGAGTCACCCCTATAGACTGCATGGAGGGAAGTGTACCTACCTGTCTCCCCTTTGTGACATCTGCTTGGTCCACATCATATAGAGATGGTGTTTCTGCCATGAAAGTGTAGCAGATATGATAACAGTCAGGTATCAGGAGATATGTTGGAGAAAGCTGGAATTCCCCCAGAATTAATAACCACTCTTAGATTCTTGGGTAAGAAAGTACAACTTTCTTGCAATATGCAAACAAGTATTAGGAGTTCAAGTTAATATTAAATTTTATCTGACTTTATTTGGAAAAATTCAAATTAGTGAAATTGAACATCTCAAGTATTCTTCTATACCAATCTAAAAAGACTCATGATATGATATGTTGACTCTGGGAATATGGGAACAGATGTGGGCAAAGTCTAATTATAATGTTTAATCATCAAGAGCAAGAAACTTACCCGAAGTCTGAAGAAAGTAAACCAAGATTCTTCACAGTTTCTCCTTCTCATGTGTGAAAAATTGAAATGACAAAGTTAATCACAGGCTTCCACATCCCACCGTGCAATCCTTGGCTGGGATACTAACATTAAAGTTTCCCCAATTCCCCTCTGGTGATTGAGAGTTACCTCAGTGGCATTTATATGCGTTCCTACCGGGCCATGTTAATGCAATTCTTTCCTTATTTGTTTTTAAACTGTGAGCCCCTCAAAGTGCTTAGCATGCATATGTATTTGGTTCAGACCTTTCTCTTTATTTGTGACTATGATTATATGGCTATCAAAAGTGAAGGAGGCAGGCGATGGGAATATAATTGAAGGTCTTAGAGCACCCTGTCAGCAAGTCATCGAGCATTATCCAGCAAGCAGAGTTATCTGAATGCATTAAAGTCTAAGTGGATTAAAGTGGGAAATAGTTTACAAAGACTTTTTTCTTGCTCATCTCAAGAGCTAAGATGTTTCTCCCACCCAAAAAAAAAAAAAAAAAAAAAAAAAAAAAAAGAAAAAAAGAAAAAAGAAAAGTTACTGTTGGCCTGAAAAAATCATCTCATTGGCACTTGCTGAGAATCACAGGATGGCCCAGTAGGTGCTGCTCAGAGGGCTTTGCTTTCTTTCTGGAATCTAAGATGGATGTTTACAGATGTCTTAATAATAGCACTATTTTGTCCCATAAGGCCAGCAATTAATTATGGTGTTGTGGGAGACAGTTTCATTAATTACAGTCTTCTCTCTTTTTATAGGGAAACACTTGATGAAAAGAAAATGAAAATTTGAAAGCTTATATAGACCAGTTGTTAAGTTTCTTTCTGTTGTTTTTCGTTTGTTTATTGTGCTTTTGGCTTTGTGTGTATCTCTGTGTGAGTGAGTGTGTAAGTGTGTGTGTGTTTCCTGTGAAAATTTCCCCTGGATTTTCTGAGTTGGCCAGTATTTTCCCTCTCTCTCTCTTTCATTAGTTGAAGAAAATAAGGGTTTTTTTGAATTGGGACTATGGTGTGAGAGAAAGGAGAGCAAAAGAAGGAAACATTGGGTAAATATCAGCAGGATGAATTCTTCTTGTCTCAAATTCTGTATTAAATACATTTACCTCTGGATCAACTGAAATATGACTAAAATAACATGTACACATAAATGTAAGAGTCAACAATTCTCTATGGATTAATCTTGATTTTCACGTTTTCTCCTACAATTTATTAAGACATAGATTTCACAGTAGAAATAAGATTGTACTTAATTTTCTCTCCAGATAGAGCAGAGAGAAGTGTTGTTCTGGATGTTGATGTAGAGCTGACTCATCTCATGGCCCCTTCTAGCGTATGAGGGGCGCTCAAGTGGGAAACAGGAGAAAGAGACTGCATAGTTCAGCCATATTGGATGGAAGGCTGACTAGCCTTTCCCAGGGCCTGGTCCATCCCTGGCCTGCATACAGGCTTTGGTGAATAAAATTACCTCTTCTTGCTGTGCTGCTGAATCACATCACTTAGCCTGAGGGAAGCGTTTTGGGGCAGGGTGTTCTTGGACAGAAAAATGTATTTGGAGAAAAAAAGTTTTATATGCATATAAAGATAATTAAGACTACAGATTCAATAGATCACTGTAGATAAATGTATCCACAGTGTATACATTACTGATCAAAAGGGATATACACACTTGGTGCCCTGCACTAAAGGAAATACGATCTAAGGACCCATGTTTGCATCTGTTTGTTCCAGGGGCTATGCTCTTGCTGTCTGTAGGATAAGAATAACAGTGGAAGTATTCTAATGGAAAAAGGACAGGATCATAGCTGTGACTCAAGGTATAGCACTGTCTAAAAATATGCATTCTTTTCTATAGAAATTTTAATTTAAACAATGTATTGGTTAAATCCTGCTGTTCATGCACAAGTGCAAACATTTAAAAGTATTTTTGAGGCATTGGAAAAATACAGGATGAAGACAATTATAAATTCACATTTCTATCACTTTTACTGAGATTAAGGGAGAATGGCTTTGGTAGGGACATTTGTCTCCTATTCAATTTATACAAATGTTAGCAAAGTAGATTGAGTCTTAGAATTTTATTTTTCCAGCTTCACTGAGGTGTAATCCACAAATATAAATTGCATATTCAAGGTATACAGTATCATGATTGGATACACTTAAGCAGTTTTCTTAATCTCATATTAGAATTAAATAAGTAAACAGACTTAAAGATACTAGCATAAACATGAAATCTTCGTATAATTTGAAATATAAAAAAGAACTAAGTTCATTATTGTTCTGTAAAGTAGTCATTGTCTCTTGTAGGTAAGATGATGGGTCAGGAAAACTGAAGGAAGAGACATTTTATTTTTGTCATATCTTATGAGTTGATAATAAAAACACATCTTTTGTTGACTAATTTAATAACAATGATTTATAGGCTGTGTTTCATTGGACAATTTAATCTACACCTATTTTTCATGAAATTGTTCATTTTCTAAATGAAAACCATACTTTTACTTTAGAAACTTAAATTGTGTTCTCTGTGATCATCTTGTTTTCCTGTTTTATTAAAGTTCCAATACATGATTATACATTATTTCGGTCTATTTTGGCTTCACTGGGACAAAAATACCTCACAAGAACAACTTGGAGGAAGAAAAACTTATTTAAGTCTCAAGGTTTCAGAGGTCTCAGTGCACAGATAGCTGACTCCGTTGCTCTGGGCCGGTTGAAAGGAAGAACATCGTGGAAGAAGGGTCCAGTGGACAAAAGCTGCTCAGTTTATGGCCTGGTCAGGAAGCAGAGAGATGGGCAGGGCCTGCAGAGAGGTCACTGGCCTGTCCCCCAGGGACCTACCACCTTCAGCCATGTCTCAGCTCCATAGTTATCACCTAGACAATTTATCCAAACTAGGATGTGTTGATTAGTTTACAGCCCTCAAAATCCAACTTTTCCACCTCTCAACATTCCTGCATTAACACAGGAGCTTCTGGTGATCACCTCCTGTCCAAACCATAACATCCTGCCATTGCCCCACAAAAGTTCGTATTCATCACACAGTGTAAAATCATTTCCTCCATGACTAAGAGTCCCATTGTCTCAACAGTTTCAACTTTATCTGAAAGTACAGTTTCAAAGTCTCTTCTGCAATTCAAGGCAAACTCTCAGCTACAAGCCTCTATAAAAATTAATCAAGTTACACATATTTGATTTACAGTGGCAAAGAGTAAACATCCCTATTCCAAAACAGAGGAATGGGAGCATGGAAAAAAGGATGAAGCCAAAGCAAGACTGAAATCCAGCTGGGCAAACTGGTCCTGTACCTGTGCCTGTGACTCTGTACACAACATCTGGAACACCTGGCGGTGAGATGGCATTTTCAAAGGGCTTGGGCATTCCTGTCTCTAGCTGTGCCAGTTGAAACACACACATGGGTTCACAATAGCCTGGCTCTCTCCAAAATTGGCAGATTGGTCAGGCAAACAGTCTATATTATGGCTATCTCTTAATTCTTGGGGTCTCCATTCCAGCTTTAACTTCATCTTTACAGCTTCATGCATCATTTTCTCAAGGGCAGCCTTCAGAGATTCTGACCCTGCTACACTATGCCTTGCCTCAGAGGCCTTCCTTTGAAATCTTTGTGGAAGTATCCATGGCCCTTTAGCTTGAGCATCTTGCATTTCTGTAGAAACATATAGATGATGCCAAGATTGGATGCCCGCTCTTGTAATACTTATGACCCTGGAATCACAGTTCCAATAATCTCTGAGTGTCTGTGTGGATCAGCAAGGTGAAAAAAGAAAACACTTTTCCTACCCTTCTGTGTAGCAGGGCACACCTTTTCTATGCCATGGAGCCTATAGTGGGTGTGGTCTTGCAAATTTCTGAGAAGCCCTCAAGGCATCTTTCTTAGTTCTTTGGGCAATGTACTTAGCAACTCTTTAGGGGATGTGACCTCTTCATCAAGCACATCCTCCATAGTCCCAGCTTGACATGAACTTGCTAGCCAAACTGCACATTTTAAAATCCTCTTTGCCCACTTTCTTCTCCCACTTTCCACAGTGAATCTGGCTAAAATCTGCCAGAAAAAAAAGGTCACTGCCTAAATGCTATATTGCCTTGAAATTTCCTTCACCAGATTAATTAGTCCATTGCTTTTGAATTCAGCCTCACACAAAGCTTCAGAATCTGAGCAAATGAAACCAAGTTGTTGGCCAAAATACAATGTGATTAACAAGTAGCACAATTCCTAACAAAGTTCTTATTTCCGTCTGAAACTTCATTGGCACAGTCCACATTCCAGTTGGCTTTCTGGTCTTCTGAGAACCCACTAGAATTGTCCATTAAGCTCCACTTGCAGCATTCCCTAACCTTTCCAGCCTGCATCTCTAAATTTTTCAAACTTATCCCCTAAAACCAGCAGCAAAGACTTTTGAACCATGTAGACATGTTAGTCACAGTGACTTCACTTCTTGGTACCACTTTCTGTTTTAGTCAGCTTTTACATTGCTGTGACCAAAATATCCAATGCAGACAACTTAGAGGTAGAAATATTGTGTCAAACTAACATTTTCAGAGGTCTCAGTCCATAAATAGCCTTCTCCATTGCTCTGGGCCCAAGATGAGAAAGCACATCATGGTAGAAGGGTCCAGCATAGGAAATATGCTTACCTTATGGTGGGGTAAAGAAGCAAAAAGGAGGGAAAGAAAAGAGGTTCCAGGAAAAGACACCTTCCAGGGCATGTCCCCCTGTGCTCCACCTCCTCCAACCATGCTCCAGCTGCCTACAGATACCATTCTGTCACCCCACTTAAGCTCAGATGGATTGCTGAGGTTTTCTCTCTCATATCCAATCACTTTACCTCTGAACATTTCTGCAATGGTGTAGGAGTTTTTGAGGACAATGCTCATCAACACCAGAACAAATTAAGAAAAGAACTCACTGTAAGGTTTAAAAATAATGCACCTTAAAAATAAAATGAAATTGAGTTAAACAGTAAATATATTTATGAAACGAAAATCTTTTTATGTTATCATAGAGATATGTTCCTAGCTATTTAATGAGAAAGGTTGAATCTGAAATAAAATGCAAAAATGTTTGTAGCATGTTTAATTTTTATAAGGTTATTTTACAATATTGTTTCCTAGAAATATATTATATTTGGCATAGGAATAATGAGAATATAAAGTACATGCAAAATCATAGTTGAAAATTTTAAATCAAACCTAGGTAAAATTTTTTTCCCCAAATCCCAGATAAATAAAATGGTAAAATCTAGTAATTTTATAAGAATAAAAAAGCAACTCAGTTTTTAATTTAGTAATATAATAAAGCCTATTCTATTTTCTGCATATCATATATTTAACATTTGCCAATGTCTTTGTTCTATTTCTTATACCGACTAGTTCTAAGACATTTACTTATTACACCATGAAAATAGAGGACTTGTATCTTATTCATATGTTCATCAAGCCTATGATTATCATTTTATCATATTCTTCAGATTTTACTTGCTATCTTACATAATTACTATGCTTTGATGAAATGTAACAGACATAAGTAAAAATGATACAAATCAGATGAAATGAACACCTGCTAGAGGCCAACTAGTAATATAATCTCCAAGGTGACCTCGTGGGATTACTCTGCCCACACAAAGAGTTTTATTAGTTCCCATATTATTAGCAAAGGTGTAAATAATTATATGGTAAATATTGGCTCATCACAGGTAACAATAGACTAATAAAGTACTTCAATGATTCATAATCTTTTCAAAACCCCCTATTATGAGAACAGCTTCATAAATTCTGCAGCACAAGCTTCAATATTGCATTTAACCAGTAAGTGGTTTAGGATAATTTCACATATTTTTTCAGAAGATCTTCATTACTTTTCTTTGAAGAATAAAACTAAAAATATATTGCTTTCTTATGATGAGTGTGTTAGTTAGCTTTTTGTCACTGTAACCAGAACACTTGACAAGAACAACTTAGAGGAAGAAAAGTTTATTTTGCCTCATGACTTCAGAGGCTCAGTCCATAGTCAGTTGAATCCATGGCTCTGGTCTGGAGATGAAGCAGAGAAGTATGGTGGAAGAGTGTGGCAAAGGAAAGCAGTTCAAAACATGGCAACCAAGAAGGATATATATATATATATATATATATAGAGAGAGAGAGAGAGAGAGAGAGTGAGTGTGTCGGGGGCGGCACCCAGGGCCCACGCCATACAGGCAGCTTTAAGATGGCGGCTGGCAGCTGGCCCAACCAAGTCAGCTGACCCCTTGTTGTTTCTGGTTCTTCTGCTTGCAACATCTGACCACCCTGAGACAACCAATAGGAGCCAACAGCAGAGTTTTCTTCCTCATAGCAACAGCCTATGGATTGGTTCACTTTTACTATATAAGCAGTGTAACTTCCTAAATAAAGAAAAATAAAAAAAAAAAGATCTCCACAAACAGCAAGTGTGTACACGTCGTTATTGCCGCCTCACTGGTCAAAGAGACAACGACAAGAGAGAGAGAGAGAGAGGGAGGGTGCGGGTGGGGGGAAAGGCCATAGGAGAAGATGAAGCCTGCCGGCTTCAGGTCCCCAGGGACCACTTCCTCCAGCCACACCACCCTCATTTAGCCCATTCAGCTAGTCTGCACAGGTTAGGTTACAAATATCATGATGCAATCATTTCACCTTAAAACATTCCTGCGTGAACATAGGAGCTTTTGGGGAATATCTCATATCCAAACCTTTAGCCTGGATTTTCTAGAAAACAGAACATGAGATGAAAACATACATGCTAAAACTGTTATTGGGAGTGTAAACTGAGGAAATCAAGAGTGGGAGAACAGGGAAGTGAGGCCAGAATCCCTAGAGAACAAACAAAGTGGTGCCTGGCCAGGCTGGCCACCACTCTGGACCTACAATGGTCAGGCTCATGGGAGGCCTTCCAAGGACCCCCCAAAATCCTCATGAACGGCTGCAACTTGGAGCAATCCATCCTTTCAAAGGAAAAGGGAACAATTCACTCTTTGAATTCTATTCTCTCCCTCACTCTCTTTTCCCTTTCTATGAAGTGTTTATGTCCCTGAGTTTTTCCAAGCAGCCTCTGGGGAGGGTGTGCCCAATGAGCCCAGGCTTGCCAGCCCCTGGAGCAGCAGGGAGCCATGGTACTTACTCAGCAATAAGTGTGGACTTCCTTGGTTTGCAGAGACAGCTCGGTAGCTGTGATCTCCAATCAGCAGCTCTACTGCCAGCTCCAGGGCACTGGGTTAGAAGATCCTCACCCTCTCTATGTTAAAGCATAACCTGGTCCACTGTAACCACCGTTTATATTCTCCATAGTCCTGTCTGCATTTAAATTTCCTTCTCCTCCGAAGAATAACTTATTTGATGAAAACAGCCAAAAATGTTGTTTTCAAGACTTTAAGATATTTTATGATTATTAAAATATATGGGATCAATTGCTGATTAGTCTTCAAGACCTGTGAGTCACAGGGTTTCATCAGTTTTCCCTCCAGTGAAATTTGCCGAGATTCAATGTCGGGGAACTAAATGTCCTAGGCTAGTAAGTGTCTATTAATAACGGAACATCCAAATGGGAATTCCTAGCAACCTCTCATTGCAGGATCAGAAGTCCACCTGTGGAGAGAGGAGAGCTTAGTGGGTAAAGAAGTGTCAGGATGGGGATGTGGAGGGCACTTGTTTCCATAACTGAAATTCTCCAACTAGAATTTTGCCAATTATTGCAAAGGAAGAAAATTTTACGAATATATGGGATAGGCATATGTATTTATAATTAGGATACCTGGAAGTGTTCACTCCCTCATTTCTCATGTGAAATTATCACTTTATTTCAAGAAGGGACCCAATCCCTCTGTAACAAAACATTCCCATTGCTTGAAATAGATTTGAAAAAGATGCCCTAGATACATACCTCTAGTGCATGTAATGACAGTTTGAAAGGCCCACAAATAGCATCCCCTTCCTCTCCTAAATTTAAAGCTATCTGAAAGAGAAGGAGCAGGAGTGGAGAATAAACCATTGCTCATGATATGCATTATTTTTTTTTTAGAAAGAGAGAAAGAGAAAATCAGTTTTATCTAGTTTTTCATGTGGCTTTTGTTGCTTCAATACTTTGTTGTGAACATGGTGCTGGGGTTTGAACTCATCTCCTGGTGCATGCCAGGCAAGCGTTGTAACTGCTGAGCCACAGCTCCTTCCTATGATATAAGTTATTAGGGGAAAGAGGAAAGAAATGTAGTTCCTAACTCTGGCTTTCTCCTGCACTTGGGAGTGAGGAAGAAATATACACCCAGTAGAGCTAGAAACCTGAGGTCTCCCCTCTTAGACTGTGCTTCTAATTCTAATAATAGTGGAGCAGAATATATACTCCCTATAAAATGTTCAGGTGCACATAGCCAGGGAGGGCATGCTGCCGAGCTGTGGGGACCCTCTTCCTGCTCCTGAGTCATGCACACAAGGGTCCATCCTTGCTTTGGCAGGTAAGTCAAGGCAGAGAGACTCTGAAGGCACTGCTGGGTGTGCCATTCAGGCATGGCGCTTCTGGCTGGGCACCTAAGGGTGGAGTAATGTTACTGTATAAGTTTTAAGAGAGAAAAATGAACCCTGAAGTCTCCATTATTCAAGCTTACACAAATTACATTGAGCGTTTTATATCAATACACCAAGTTACAAAATAAACAGCTCTACCAGCCGCAGAGTTTGACTTGAGGTCCCCTCCTCCTGGAGCTGTTTGTAAATGTCAGACACATCCTAGCAGGTGCTGCTTCATCATAAAATATAATTCACCAAACTAGTCACTATGAAAGAATTTATAGGACTCTGTGGGCCTTTTCAGAAAACTAAATTAATCAATTCCTAATTAATCCACATTAGCAGCCTGGGTATTTGTTTATTTCTGTGGCCAAGGCCACTTTCCAGGACTGACCGGTGCTTTTATATGGGAATTGACATAGAAAACAACACTTTGCTAGGATTTCATAAGGAGAACAGTCCTTTTCTGTGGGGACGTGTGGAATAAGGGCTTATTCGGAAGCTCTGAAAGTGCTTAGTTGTCTGGTACTTCGATGATTTAGTTTAACGTCGGAAGTCAAGTACGGTGCATTAAGATCAAAAACAAGATTTGTTTCTTTTGCCTGTTTGCAAATGACTCCTGCCTCTCCATGGATTCTAATGTACAACAATCCACTTTTATTCTCTTATAAGACAAATTCTCTTTGAGAGGTTGCCATTCAAATATTGTAGAGCTGGCTGTCTTCTGACAAGCACAGTTGGTACTCTAGATTGGGCAAAGCATGTCCACTAATGACTCGTGTATTAAAGGCTTCCCCAGAGTGATACTATTGGGAAGTGGTGGAACCTTAGGAGGTTGGGCCTTCTGGGACCCTGATCTCTTCCTCTTTTTCTCTTTTGCTTCCCAGATAAAAGGTTAAGTTTGCTCTGTAACATGCTCCTGCCATGATGTACTGCTTTGCTATAGGCCTAAGAGCAACAGGGTCAGCTAATCGTGAAATCAACTCCAAAACTGTGTGGCAAAATAAACCTTTTATGTTCTCCATAAGTTGATTACATCAATCATTTTCTTTTTCTTTTTTTTTTTTTAAATTTGTTCAACATAGTCTTACATATTGGAGGGAATAGTTGTTACATATTCATGCTTACATGGATATTGACATAGTAAGTAAGACAGTAAATTAAGGTCAATCCTAGTCCAGGTTCTCCACCCCACTCTCGCATCTCCTCTGTAATACCCCCATACTATATTTGGAAATGAACATATCCATTCCTATTTTTGAAATTTTGAGTTTCTCTGCCTGCCTGTGTATAGTTAGGCTTCTCATGGGAGTTGAGTGGTTCCAGTTGCATCGATAACTCCTTTATCCCTCCCTCTGCTCCCTGTTTCTCTCCCTTCTCCCCCTACCTTCAAAGTGATGTTTTCCCCAGCGTATGCAAAATTTCAACTTTGGTAAATTCATTAATTAAATTTAGCTAGCTTTCATCCTGTCTTAGGTTTTACTCTAGCTTCCACATATGAGAGAAAACATTTGACCCTTAAATCTCTGTGTTTGGGCTATTTCACTCAACATAATTTTTTTCCATTTCCATCCATTTGGCTGCAAATGCCATGATATAGTTCTCTCTAATAGCAGAATAGAAATCCATTATATATGTGTATGTATATATACATATATATATGCGTGTGTCTGTGTATATATATATATGTGTGTATATTTTTTTTAATCCATTCATCCAGCAGAGGGCATCTGGGTAGGTTCCACAGTTTAGCTCTTGTAAATTGAGCTGCTATAAACATTGGTTTAGCTGTGTCTCTGTAGTATGTATCAGGCATTTTCTTATTAAAGCAGAAATCTGACTAACATAGTTTGTATGAAAATTTTTAAATGATTAGCACTTACCATGCAAATCTGAAGAAGTGTGGGCACAGTTTCCTGAGATCTTTCTGCCTCATTTCCCTTTGATGCTTTTCAGAATCAGTGTACAAAGGTCCCATGTGCTGGGCTGAGCCCTTAATTTCTTGTTTAAACTTTTTCTGACTTGATTGGGGTTTTACCTTCTTCTGCTCTGGGTATTGTTTGGAATGATTAGTTGCCAGATTAACTGAACTTTGTTTTAAATGTAACTTTCCTGATCCTTGAGTCAGACCTTCAGCCCCGTGAGTTTCTCAGGTGCTTTCTGTGACCACAGCTCCATATCACACTTGGCCACTCACCACGTTTCCCGCCTTCACGCTTCTCAATCTTTCTTTCTGCAGTGGGACCCAACATCTGTGAAAATATTAGCTACATATTGAGAAGGTGAAGGTTCGGTTTGCATGTATGACACATGGCAATTGTCCTTTTACATGTAAATGTTTTGACAGTTAGGATCAGGCACTACGAAAACTATGTGTTCTAATAGAAGAACAGTCTTTCCACTGTGTTTATGCAGTTTAAGAAAGAATCTGGCCTTCATGCTTGTGACCAAGTACAGGAACCAACTAGAATTTATTGAGACTTGGAAAGCACAGGAAATAACCTATAATATAATCAGATGATTATTTGGTTAGGTGTAAAACAATGCATATATACAAGATTAGGCTATTCAAAATAGTTTCTTGGGAAACTTAGGCTTTCCATTAATGTTGCTATTTTAAAATTATCCTTTATACATCTCCTTTTTTTGAAAAATTACCTTTAAAATATGATTTTTGAGGAGAATCCACATGTGCACATATCCACACTGTAGGTAAAATATTCAGGGTCAAGTTTAGCAAAAAAAGTGCATCAGGTTGGTTAATGCCATTTTCATAGTAATGATAACTCACATTTATCATAAACTTAAAATGTATCAGACATCATTTAAGCAATTATAAATGAATTAACAAATTTAGTCCTCACTACAGTCCTACAATCTAAGCTGCTGTAATCATGCTGTTTCACAGATCAGGAAACTGAGGCACAAGGAATTCGTGGACCTTGATCACAGGTAAACAGATCACAGAGCAGTAGCCTGTGTTCAGCCCAAGAAGTCTAGTTTTTTTTTTTTGAGAGAGGGAGAGAGAGAATCATTTTTTTTTTAAACAGAGAGGAACAGTGAGGGAGAGAGAGTGAAAGAGACAATCAATTTTATTCAGTTTCTCATGTAGCTTTCATTGCCATGACACTTTGTTGTATATGTGGTGCTGGGGTTGGAACTTGTGTCCTCATGCATGCCAGGCAAGCGTGTTACTGCTGAGCCACCATTCTACCATTCCAGTCCAGAGAGAATCAATTCTATTTACTTTTTCATCTGGCCTTTGTTTCTCAGACACTTAGTTGTGTATGTGGTGCTGGGGTTTGAACTTGAGTCCTTGCACATGCCAGACAAGTGCTCCAACCACTGAGCCACTGCTCCAGCCCCTAGGTTTTCTTCTAACAGGAGAGCATAATTCTTCTCTTTAAAAAAATGACAGGTTACAGGTCAGAATTGCATTGAATTTCCTTCTGTTTGTAAGTTGATTTATAAACTAATTCATAAAAAGCAGTATCCCAAGGTGCCATTTATAAGCACATATTGTCCAATTTTATGCTTATAAATAGAAGTTTGTGAAATATATTTTGTAGATAACATGGATACAGTATTTTTTCAAGAAATAGAAAATTTGAAAAATATGCTATGGGAATTTTGAAAAAAAATTCAAAAATTATTTCTGCCAATGGCTCTTTATTGAAATTCTCTTTCATGTTGCTGCAACAGGTTATTGTTTTCAATCTTCTGAAGAAATTGTAATTTCCACATGATGGAAACTGCAATAGATCATTAACAAACTGGAGAAGATTTCCAATTTATTTTGTGGAATTAGTTTAATCCTGATATCATAATCTCTCCAATAGTAAACAGAAAAATACATCACAATTTTAATTACACAGATGGATGGGAAATCACTAAATAAAATAACAAGTAACCAAATCCCACGGCACACTCAGCACTCATTTACAAGCATGCTCTGTGAAGTGTTATTTATAAAATGAAAATGTATTAGGAAAAAGACATAAAACTTCTGAGAGAGAAAAAGTGAATTTATCAAATTATCATATGTAATAGTAATCCTAGCTATTAAAATTGTGCTAAGCAACAGCAGCAAAATGCTTTACTCCTATGTTTTTCTAACACGCAATCAACTTTGCAAAGTTGATAGTGACGTGACTGCTTCTTCTGCCCTGTCCCTTGTCATAAGAGCATGAAGTCACTAGAGAAGCAAAATTAGAAAATAAACAAATCTTAGCATGGAAAAAAACGTTGCATGAAATTGCTAAGTGAAGAAAGATGATGCAAAAATTAGCATAGTATGATTACACTTGTGGACCAGAATATATATTTATTCCACAAATACCGAGCTTCCATTTTATGACAAGAAATATAATTGCTCTGATAATTTCTGTTTTCATCATTTCTCTGCCTTCCACACCATTTTGTCATCAGCATAGATACTTTCTCAGTTGTGAAGTGCTTCTACAGTGGTGTTTGGAAGAGTCAAACATTCAAGTTTTATTTCTCTTCCATCCCCTGAATCTGCTCCTACTCTGACCCCACCCCTGCCCTAAGGTGGACCCTTTCATTCATTTCTATTTTCAAGGTTACACATACCTTGCTGGTTGTGAGATCCAGTGCTCACTCTTCCTTGCTAGTTTGTGCTGTCCTATCGGAGGAACTTGGAATGCTCCAGCTCTTTTTACTCTTTAAGCATGGTTGCCTGAATGTCTCCTCTTTGTTCTCTTGTCTTTCCATTCTTTCCAGAAAGACTTTACATTCCAATGACATCTGTTGGCATTTACATGCATGCAATTTCCAAGTTAGTATCCTTTGCGCAAAGCTCTCCTTAGAGCTCTGGACACATAAACTTGACTAGATATTTTGTTTTCGAGGATCCTGCAAGACCTTTAAGTTAACCAGCTTCCATATGAATTTATCTTCTCCGTGAGAATTGCTCTTGTGCTTGTATGACCCCCTGGTTTTTACAGGAACCACTATTTACCTATTTCCAAAGCCAGAGCTTACCCAAAGCCACCCATTGCCCAGGTTACAACCATTCTAACTGACAGATCTTTTGAACCCTCCACTTTTCCATTTACTATACAACTTCGTGAATAAAGGAGGTAGGAGGATAGGCAAAAAAGAAAATAATAAAAAGCAAAGTATCCATAATACAATCTGCACAGAAAGTGAAAATAGAAAATTGTTGGGCACTCTAATTTTCAAAACGTATGTTTCACTTTTCATTCAATGGTTTATTGCATTTATTTGCACTCACGCTCTGTGAGAGTGCTCTGAAACTAATATTTTTATCTTTCTTCACCCTTACATCCAGGCTGCATCAGTTCCAATATGAACTTAAGAAACATGATGGATGTTTGATGGAAGGAAAAGTGAAGAAGACAAAAAAAGAAATGCCCTGGATTGCATGGTGATGAGTTGCCGATGTCACCATGGTGAGTACTGACGGTGCATTTACATGAGTTACCATCAGAAATGATAAGAGCGGAGCATGCTGATGGAATGCTGAATGGAGTGAACTGTCCTGGCAGATTCTGGAGAAAATCACATGATGGAGAGAAGGGATGACATCCAGCCTGGAGCTCTCACTTCCTCACTGAGGAGATGGTGGTCTGTCATGTCTCA
>PVKS010016155.1:0-44498 GCA_004027875.1 Aplodontia rufa
ACAATTTACTATCGCTAGGCTATGGAAACAACCCCGGTGTCCCTCACAGGAAGAATGGATCCAAAAACTGTGGTACATTTATACCATAGAATATTACACAGCAATTAGAAACAATGACATTGCAGCCTTCGAGGGTAAATGGATGGTTATGGAAGAGATCATGATGAGTAAAATCAGCTTAACCCAGAGATCTAAGGGTTGACTGTCTCCACTCATCTGTGGAGGAGGGGACTAGACCCTGGACAATGAGAAAGTTGGTCTAGAAACATGAGTTAAATTCAGATAAGATGTAATGCTTTACAATCTAATACTATTTTTAGAGTTATAAAGGGAAGGGGAAGGGAGGGATAAAGGAGGGTAATTGGGGGGGCACTCCTGGGGACAGTTGCAATGTCCAGAATATATACACATCTTATACACATTTTATATTGTTTTGTTAAAATCTTATAAGGTTGCTCAAAAATAAAAATAAAAAAAAAGTTGATTCTTTCTCTTTCTCACTGTCCCTCTCTCTCTCTCAAAAAAAATATATTATTCCCGACACTGACATTTTTGAAGAATCTAGGCTAGTTGTCTTGTAGAGTAGCACACAATCTGGACTTATCTGACTCTTTCCTAAATATTAAACCTTTCTGGCAAGAACTATGGAGAATGACATATCCCATTACGTCAGTCTCAGTGGTCATATGAAGTTCAATCACTTGATTAAGGAAACACTTGTCATATTTCTTTATGGTAGATGTATTACTTCCCTTTTATAATCAAGTAATATCCAGTAATATTTTGATACTGTTGGATCATCCTGTTCCACAACACAGTCTTAACAATTTTAGCATTCATTTATTATCTTTGCCTAAATAAATTACCACAACAAGAGGTTCAAAACTGTGATTTTCTAATTCTAAGATTCATTCTGCTTTTACAAGCAGGCAGGGTCTCCCATTTACCTCCACCACCCTAGGAATACATTATGGAGTCACTGCATTATTTTTATTCAAGGTGTTAGAATCCACTGCCATCATTGCTGTTTTCAATGCTTAAAACTTCCCATGGGTTGTGGTTCAGAGGTACAACTTTCCCTAGCATGTAGGAGACACTGGGTTTCATCCCCAGAACGCCAAACAAAACTTCCCAAATTTATCTTGCTGGAGTTCCTCCATGCTGACTCCTGGGTAGCCTCAACATATACCAGCGGTTAAGCGCTTGCTTAACCTTCTGGTTCCATGCATTCATACTGACCCTGAAAATTATCTCAGGAATCCCTACTTCCTATTAGGAAAAATCAGCATTTCAAAATGAGAATGTGGGCAAAAGGCAAGCACATTGTTACTGGGGTACCATCTTGTCTAGGCCCTTTAAATGGGCTGGGCTAGTATCTATAGTAATTTTATATATTCTATATCCAAACAGGGAGTATCCCTTACCTGAAATGCTTGGAAAAGTATTTTCAGTTTAGGTTTTTTATTTTTAATTCAGAATTAAATGACTGCATAAGTATTATTTGGCTTCTCAGGAGGGTAAAGTGTATATTACATTGTTGTCTTCCCAGATTTCTCCCTAACTTCCTTCCCTTTCCCCGCCCACTTGCTTCTACCCTCCTCCTTCCCACCCCTACAAATCCATAGTTTCCCTAGATTATGTGTTGTTGCACCTTTGGTGAATCTAGTATAAAAGCTTGACTACCTTTCACCCAAGCATGAGTTTTGTCCTAGGCTCCACAAATGAGGAAAAACATCTGACCCTTGAGTCTCTGGGTTTGGCTAATTTTGCTCAGCATAATTTCTTCCACTGCCATCCATTTACCTTCAAAGGCCATGATATCGTTATTTCTAATAGTTCATTAGAACTCCATAGTATGTATGGAGTACAAACATACATACATACCAGAGTGTGTGTGTATAGATATAGATATCAGAGCTTTTGGATCCATTCATCCAGTGAGGGGAATCTGGGATTCCACAATTCAGCTATTCTAAATTGAGCGGCTATGGACATTGATTTTCTGTGTCACTGTCCCTCTGTAGGGATTTGAGATGGAACATAAGCTTATTTATTTGGGATTGCTCTTGATTTTTAATGTAGGCACTCAGTGCTGTAAATTTTCCCCATAAAAATACTTACAATGCAGGGATGGAGTGATGGCTCAGTGGTATCTCTCTTGCCTGGCATGAACAAGGACCCACATTCAAACCCCAGTACCATATACAACTAAGTGTCTAAGCAACAAAAACCAGATGAAAAACTAAATAAAGTTGATTCTCTCTCTCCCTCCCTCCCTAAAGGTGGTGGTGAAGAATGCTTTTATACTGTCCCAGAGGTTTCTATATGTTGTGTCTTAATTCTCATTCACTTCCAAGAATTTGATTTCTGCCCTCAGGTCTTCTTGGATCCATTCTTCATTTAATAAGAGTATTACTCAATCTCCATGTGTACATGTATTTTGTGTTACAATTTTTGCTTTTAATTGCTAGGATCATGGCATCATGGTCTGATAGGATATGTGGGATAATATCTACGTTTTTATATTTGCTGAGATTTCCATCGTGAACTTAAATCTGATCTATTTTAAAGAAGGATCTATCCATGCATGCTGAGAAAAAAGTAAACTCAGCCAATTTGGGATGGAATATTCTATAGATGTCTGTTAAGTCCATTTGATTTATGGAGTTGTTCAGGCTGGAGATCTCTTTAATGTTTTTTTACTTTGATGATCTGTCTATTGTAGAGAGAAAAGTATTAAAGTCTCCCAGTATTGTCTTGGGGTCTATAAGTGGTTTTATGTTGTGGAGTATTTCTCCTCATACTTGGGAGCACTGGTGTTGGAGGGTAGAGGTTGACTATGGGTATATCTTCCTGATGTATTGTTCCCTTTATTATGATGCCGTGCACATCTTCATCTCTTGTGATTAAATTATGATTAAAATCTACTTTGTCAGATATGAGTATTATTGCAACACCAGCTTGCAAGAAGATGAGATCCAAGACTGTTATACTTTTTTCCATCCTTTCACCTTCAATCAGTGGATGTCTTTGGCTGTAAGCAGCATATTATTGTATTTTGTTTTTTGATCCAATCTGCTAATCTGTGTCTTTTGAGTGGTGCATTGAAATCATTCACATTCAGTGTTAGAATCGTTATTTGGTTATGATTCAGTCATCAGATTTTATTAGTGAGTTCTGTGCTGTTTTGGTTGTTTCTGATAGTGTGTACTTTTATTGAGTTTGTAGGTTTTGAGGATTGTTTGCTCTATCTGGAATTCATCTTTGGAAATTCTTTAATGCTGATTTTTTTATTCATGAATGTTGCAAGTTTGATCTTACTGTGAAATGTTCTTATGTCCTCTTCAAATATGAAGCAGAGTTTTCCTGGGTATAGTATTCTCAGCTGAAGGTTGTGGTCATAGATTGGCATCTCCTTCCAGGATCTTCTTGCTTCTAGGGTCTGAGCAGAAAATCAGAGGTGATCCTTACTGGTTTGCTTCTGAATGTGATTTGGCTTTTTCTCTCTTGCAGCTTTTAATATTCTCTCCTTGATTTCTCTGTTATACATTTTGAATATGATATGTCTCAGTGAGCTCATTTGATTAGGCCTATTGTATGCCCTATATGTTTCCTGGATGAGCACTTCTATTTTAATATGGGAAAATTTTTATTTCATTGAGAGTATTCTTTATACCATTCATGTGCGGTTCAATTTTTTCTTATATCCTAATTGCTCTTAGATTATTTCTTCTGATTTTGTACCAGACATTTTGAATATTCTGCTCGTGCTCTGTCTCTTCTTTTTTGTCATCCATGAACTCAAGCTTACTGAGCCTCTCCTCATTGTTGTAAGTTTTCTTCAAGAGCTAAGGTTCTATTTTCTGTTACTCTATTAAATTCTTCCATTGTTCCTCTGATGTAACTGAAGATTTTACTTCATTACTTTCTTTTCAGTGTGTCAATTTTTTCATAATAGATTTTTTCATCTCTTGAGTTTTCTCACTTAGTCCCTTCATTCAATCTTCTTTTAGTTAATTATTCCTTTTAGTAATCAGATTGTTGGTAATTTTTTCTAGGTTTTCATCCTGCTCCCCGTCCAAGGGCTCCTTGGTAGGGGAGTTTGGGTTTGAGGTAAACCTTTACTAGTTTGATTCCTCATTTTTTATTAGCTTCTTCAGGATCTTTCAATTTAGGTTCCCCCGTAGGGAAGCA
Source organism: Aplodontia rufa (assembly GCA_004027875.1). Taxonomy (NCBI): domain Eukaryota; kingdom Metazoa; phylum Chordata; class Mammalia; order Rodentia; family Aplodontiidae; genus Aplodontia; species Aplodontia rufa. The sequence goes on from PVKS010016155.1 coordinate 4,195, forward strand.
AGGGAGGTCTGCAGGTGCTTCTTTCTTGCAGATCAAAGGTTCAGGTCAGACACCACCACTCTGATGACCACCTTCTTCCAGAAAGCCGCTTCTGCCTGGAGCCTTGTTTTGATATACCTTTTGGATATAGGGTCCAGGGCACACAGATCAGGAACCTGGTTGGGTGCGGGACAGCCCACTGGATTGCTGAAGCTCAGCGTCAGAGGTTCATCATTGAGTCCTGGATCCCTGCAGGCATGGGGCCAACTGGAATGGACCTGCCTGCACACAGCACTGGATCCTAGAGTCCTTGGTGGTGGGGACTGGCCCAATATGTCTGGACCTGGCAGGAATGAATTGCAGCTGGGTCTTTCCAGGTGGGTGTCCCTCAGAGTTTCCTGGGCACTTGCCTGCCAGGGACCAGAAGCCTGGGTCTAGGGTTTGTTTGTTTTTTAATGTTTGCATATATAAATAAAGTGAGATATATCATGAAGATGAGATCCAAGCCTCAACACAAAATTCATTTGTTTCATCTATGTACCTAATACCAGAGCCAGAAGGCAATTTTATACAATATTTTTAGTGCACCTATGTTTTTACTGAACCATCATGAGGTTAGGTGTATAATTTTTCCACCTGCAGGTTCACATGAACACTCAAAAAGTTCAGGTTTTGGAGCATTTCAGATTAAGGATCTATAAATATGTATGTGTATTATATCTATATATATGTGCAAAATGTACATATAGATATTTAAATCAAGAGTTCATATCAAGGGGCTGGAGTGGTGGCACAGCGGTTTCGGTGCTTGCCTGGCAAGCATGAGGACCCGGGTTCAAGCCCCAGCACCACGTACACAACTAAGAGTTGGAGCAACTAAGGCCATGTGAAAAACTAAATAAAAGTTGTTTCTCTCTTTCTCTGTCTCTCTCACTGTCCCTCTCTCTTTAGGAAAAAAAAAAAAGAGTTCATATCGATACCTCCAATTTAAAGTTAAAATTCCAGGATTCTTCCGCACCTTATCTGACTCCATATTATGTATCTCCTTTCTCCCACAGTGAGAAATTATAGTAGAATATTGATTCATTTGTTCTCACTGCCATATGTACTACATAGTTTCAATTACCAATACCATTGCCAATAGCCATGCAAACAAAAGCTAACATTTCTTTCCCACTTTTTTTACCCTAGACTATAATCCTTTCAGAGTGTGCAGTATGAATGCTATGCTAAAAAGTTACCTGAATTTTTTTTCCTTTGTATTTATATAGTCAACTTGATATAAAAACCTGATTTATTCTTCTTTGGCTATTCAACTTCAGGATTTACTTTCTTTTCTTCATTCTTCAAAGTACTGGTGATTGAACCCTGGGCCTCACACATGCTATGTGAGTACTTCCCCACTGAGCTATACCTGCAGGCCCAGGCATGCACCATTACATCCAGATTATTTTCATTATTTTAAATTTTATATAACTGAATATAAAACATTAACAAGGTTCAAAATCAAAACTACATAAAAATGTATACTCAGTGAAGTCCCATTTCCACCCTTATCTCTTTTACTCAAATCTACCCACCTCTTATTTGGTTTTGGTTACAGTCCCTATGCATCTTTATGTAAAACAAAGCGAAAAATACATTTGGGTATACGGGTGCTCATTTCCCCTTTCATCTTATACAAGGAAGCACATCAGATGTATTCCCCCCCCCCTTTTTTTTTAAAGAGAGAAGGACAGTGAGAGAGAGGGAGAGAAAGAGAGGGAGAGAATCAATTTTTTTTTTTTTTATTGAGTTTTACACATGACTTTCGTTGCTCTGGCACTTAGTTGTGTACATGGGTGCTGGGGTTTGAACCCATGTACTTGCGCATGCCAGGCAAGTGCCATAACCACCAAGCCACTAGTCCAGCCCCCCTCCCTGCCTTTTTTTTTTTTTAAGAGAGAGAGGGACAGTGAGAGAGACAGAAAGAGGAATCAATTTTATTTAGTTTTTCATGTGGCTTTTGTTGCTCCAACATTTTATTGTGCATGTGATGCTGGGATTTGAACCTCCTTCCTCACACATGCCAGGCAAGCACCATAACCACTGAGCCAACACTCCAGCCCACAAATGTACTCTTCTATAACTCTTTTTCACCCCACTTTAAAAACATCCTAGCAACCACTTCATCTCTGATGGATATCTGCTTAATTTTTTAAAAACTATTTTTATAGTTGCATTAAGAAGACATAGGGGCTGGAGCAGTGGCTCGGCAGTGACGGTGCTTGCCTAGCATGCACAAGTACACGGGTTCAAACCCAGCACCCATGTACACAACTAAGTGTCGGCCATGTGAAAAACTCAATAAAAATTGATTCTCTCTGTCTCTCTCACTGTCCTTCTCTCTTTAAAAAAAAAAAAAAAAGAAGAAGAAGACATAGTGTATAGCTTTTCTGGTCAGTGTTTTATGGATGGGCATGCTGGATTGTTTCCAACATGTTTCCAACAATATTTTCTATTTGCAAATGATGTAGCGATTAATAACTGTCTATATACAGTCTTCATTTTTTTGTTGAAGTGTTTCCACAGGAGTAATTACTGAAAGTAGGATTGTTAGGCCAAAGACAAATGCTTATATAACTTTTGTTAGAAATTACCAAATTTTCAGGCTGGAGTAGTAGCTCAGCGGTAGAAGCACTTGCCTGGTGTGCACAAGGACCCAGGTTCAAACCCCAGCACCACATACACAACTAAATGTCAGAAAAACAGACAACAGATGAATAAATTAAAAATATTGCCCCCCCCAAGAAAAGAAAAGAAATCACCAAATTTTCCTCCATAGGAAATTCTTGAGACAGTTTAACTAGTATTAAATTGAAATTTGAAGATACTACTCTCCTGTGTTCTAAAATCTATTGTTGATAAGAAAGCTGTTGTCAATGCAATTGGTGTTTCTTAGGAGATATGGCAGGAACTGTTAGCCATTCTCCAAATACATGCTCTGTTCTTTTTTCTTGGGTACCCAGATGATCTGTATTTTTCCCAGTCTCCCTTGCAGTTAGTTAGGGCTATGGGACTCATTTCTAGGATGGAGCAGGTATGATATAACCATTTTTGCAGTTCACTTCCTGTGGGCTACAAAAGAAACTTTGAAAGACATGTGGTAAGCAGCCACCAGCTGGGCCCCTGAGTGTACAGAGCCACCCCAAAGACCTGGAATGCCTACCCTGGACTATTGCATGACAGAAGTAAACTCATACTGAATTTATGACATTTAGTCTATTTCTATAGAATTTAGCCCATTTTACTTAATACTAGATATTTCTTGTTGGTTCTTTTTCCATATCCCTCTCCTCTAGCTTCCTTGGTTCATAATTATTTCATAATTGTTACCCATTTCATAATTGTTACCCACTATGTCTTAACTCCTTTCAAGAGCGGGGCTGGAGCAGTGGTTCAATGGTTATGATGCTTGCCTGGCATGCACAAGTGTAAGGTATGAACCCCAGCACCACATACACAATGAAGTGTGGTAGCAACGAAAGCCACATGAAAAACTAAATAAAGTTGACTCTCTCTCTCTCTCACTGCCCCTCTAAGACAAAAAAAAAAAAAAAAAAGAATCTTAAACAGGGGCTGGAGCAGTGGCTCAGTGGTTGGATCGCTTGCCTGGCATGCGTGAGGACCAGAGTTTGAACCCCAGCACCACGTTCACAACAGGGTATCAGAGAAACCAGAACCAGACGAAAAATAAATAAAAATCTCTCTTTCTTTAAAAAATAAAAATAAAAAAGGAATCCTAAACATACTTATTTTAGTCTTTTCTAGAATTTCCAACCATTTAAAAAGTTCATGTCTAGATTGTTGAATAATCTTTATGTATACATTTTTTTCTCGTATGGAGGATTTAACCCAGAGGAGTTCTATCTAACACTGTGCTATCTACCCTCAATCCTGTTTTTAAATTTTTGAGACAGGGTCTTCCTAAGTTTCCACTTGTGATCCTCCTGCCTCGCTCAGCCTCCCAAATCAGTGGGATTACAGGTACGTACCACTGCTCCTGGGTTGTTAGCTCACGTTGAGTAAGAGTTTGGGATTGTTTTATTTTTCCCTTGCTCGCCACTTCCCTAAGTAGTTTTCAGTTCTTCCTTCTGGTCCTAAAATGGCCTTTTTGCTCCTGCTCAGATGTGGTATCTCAATAACACTGCACACTCAGCCCTGGGTGCAGAAAGCAAGTTGGCTCAGCTATGTCTGTCTCTTTAACTTCCAGAATCCTATTTATTCCAATGAAGCTATTGTCTCCAGCCTTGTTTTAGAGTTTAGTCAGGAACAAGGAGGCTCAGTCCCTAATTTTGGTCAAGCTTCTTATCTAGGCTCATGTGGATACTTTTATGCCCCCTAATCCATGGAATCTGAGTTCCCAGTTGTTGTCATTGCCTGACTTGAATCTGCTTACTCCTGAGTATGTAAACTCAGGCTCTAGTTGACTAGGACTACTATTGCCCAACCACAGTAATCTACGTACAGAATAACTACCTGTGCTAGTTGTTTCAGCCTGAACTCCTCTATCACCTTGAACAGATATTTAAACTTATCTTACTCTTGTATAGCTTCCTGTACAAGTTTTGAAATGTCTTTTTTATATAGTATATCCTCTAGCTCATAGTTCTTTAAGTCTTAATACTGTAAATTTTGAGATGACTTCATTGTATCTTTTGCCAGCTTTCAGTCTGATATAAATTTTATAACCAGAGCACTGATTTATAAAATGTGGGATTCTGCATATACCTGCTTCGCAATTGTGATGGAAAAACTGCCTGGTTTCACCACAGCCCAGGGGCTTTTCCTGCCAGGAACAGGGCTGAAGTCAGTCATTCTCTACTTTGGACTTCCTACTTACAAAGTTAAATAGCCTTAATTTGACTTTGTTCAATTTGGAAACATGCAATTTATCTGGGTTATTTTGATATCTGTGTCCAGTATTTCTGGCATACAAACAAACATATACACAAATACATTACCATTCATGGATTAAAATTGATTAACCAGGTCCCAGTTCTACCTCTGAAAGGTAAAGTGGTAAGAGTTATCCCACACTGTCACCAAATACTTGATAATGGCTCTGTATCACTTTCCTACCGAATTGTGGTACCATATGAGCTGTTTTCCTGGGTTGCTGATGATGTTATGCATAATTAAATCAACAGCATGGGAAACTTAAGATATATGTGCCTTGCTTCCTCCAGATCCTTACAATGTTCTTGATAAAATTAGGTTACGCTGATATGATTTGTTTTTCCATAGAGCTACCATTAATTTTTACTCAATGTTCGTGTTTGCTTGCAAATTAATATTCTGGTGACATATATTGTCACATACTCCTCCCTCACAAAGCAACTGTCCTTTCTACTGCAGATTGTACACATGTATTCATTCACCTTTTCATAATTTTGGTGAGAACAGATAATTATTAATACAAGTACAATCTTTAGAATTAAGGAGATAGGAGTACATTGCCTTGTTCTAGTTAGTAATTCAGGTACCATTTTAAGACTGATAAACATAGCTAAAGGGATTCCTAAGAGCCATAGTTAAAGGATAAGAATGGGAGTTGCTTAAATATGTCAGTTTGAAGCCAACAAATGCATCATCACCAAATATGTTTAAATATACATGGCCTGACTGCTTAACAAACACACTCATGAAGAGGTTTAGACTTCCAAAGGATGCCTGAATATGAGACTGCCTCCTGCTTCTCAATAATTATCAGCTCCTTTAGTCTTCTTAAGGAAGCGAAGGGGCTTTCTAAGGAAAATCATTTCTTCTCCTCTTCCATGCAACTCAACATTTCTGTTACCAGATATTTGGGAGTTTTCCCCAACAAAATCAATTCTCTAGTGAATACCAACTAGGTGTTCTATGATTTAATTCAATTCTAATACTAGTTACATGGAGATAAGACCCCATGGATTGAGTCCCATGAGATCACCCTGCAACTCCATCCAACTTCAGATACCACCTGCATGCACAGGCCAGGACCCCCTCTGATGGTTCCCATGACCCCTTCTTCAGGTTTGTTTAATTTGCTAAAGCAGCTGACAAAACTCAGAGAAATCCTTTACTTATGATTACCGGTTTATACACAGACAAAAACACAGCCAGATGAAGAGACAAACAGGGCAAGGTTATGTGGAAAGAGGGACAAGGCTTCCAGGTCCTCTCTGGGTGTGACACCCTGTAGCACCTCCATGTGTGGAGCAACAGGTAAGCTCTCTGAACTCTGTCCTTTTCAAGTTTTTATGGAGGTTTCCTTATGTAAGCATGATTAATTATATCACTGGTCATTGGTGATCAACTCCTCCTTCAGCCCCCTTCCCCTCCATGGAGGTTCAACCCTCTAATCACTTGGTTGGCTACCTTGACAACTGGCCCCCTTTTGAGGCTATCCAGGAAATATCACTTCAGAAATATGACGCTCCTGTTACCCAAGAAATCCCAAGCTCTGTGTCAGACGCTTCTATTACACAGGAAATTACAAAGGTCTTAGCAGCTCTTTGTTAGTAACTGGGATTAAGATCAAATACAGAACAAAAGAATCTCCCAGCACCCAGAACTATTAGAGTTTTAAGAGCTCTGTGTCAGCCACCAGGGGCAAAAGCAGATAGACAGACAGATATATATGTATGCAGGTATATATGTGTATATACATTTACACACATATATACATACAGGCACACATATACACATGCATGTATCAGAAACTTTACTTTTATTTATTTTACAATATCACAGGCTTAGGCACACAATAACCTGGAAAGTAGCAATCATAAATCTGTGCTCAATAGCTCCTCAGACCTCTCTCTCAGTCCCTAGCTTCTGAGGACGGCACAAGTAAGACTCAACACCAGAGTTTACACCAGGACACTGGTCATGCCCAGATGTTCATTCTTTCTAAAACCATGGCCGTTTGTCGCTGCTGAGAAAGTGATCCAGGTCAGCCACCTGAGCGGGAATCCTTTCTTCATCAACACACCATCTTTGGCACCCCAGACAATCAGCCAGGGTCCAGTTCTCCCGTAAGTGCTTGTTGACAGCACCCAGACCCCACACCAGCTTGTGCTACTACCATACACACTTGCCTGTTTTTGTTGCCACTCCCTCAGGATCAGAAAATGCACATTTCTCTAAGGCTGGCTTTTTAAAGCATAAGACTAATGATGGGGGTTTATCAGAAATTTTGGGGAGCATGGAGGACCCTCAAGCCAAATAGCTCTGCCTAATATATAGAGTGCTTTTTAGTTTATTAAAACTACTGGAGACGATCTGATTCAAAGTCTAACTCATGTTCCTGAACCCATTCTATGCAGTGCCACAATGTTCAAACATTCAAACTGAGCAATAGTGATCTTTTCCCTAATTTGAGGTCAGGAGAAAGTCTCAAAAGATGAGAGAGAGAAATATTCACATTAAATGAATAAAGAAAAACAAACATGACCATCTTGAAATGTCAACCCTAAAGCTACAAAAAACTGCTGACTGAAACTAAAGACCTAAAAAAATAGCAAGATGCATCATAATCCATGGATAAGACTACATTAAGATGTTGAAGCACTCCAGATTGATACATTCATATTCGGCCTCCAAATCTGTGGGTTCCAAATCCACAGATTCTAACAACCTTAAACAGAAAATATTTTTTAAAAAATTGTTTTGATACTAAATACATACAGACTTCTCTTTATTCCCTAAACAGAACAGTATTAATGACTATTTGCATAGAATTTACATTAGGTGTTACAAGTAATCTAAAGGTGATTTAAAGTATAAAGGAGATCACCACTGATCCATCTGAAATTCAGAGGATTATCACAACCTGTTTTGAAAAACTATACTCCTCCAAGTTGGAGAACCAGGAAGACATGGACAAATTCCTAGACACATTCAACATTCCCAAATTGATGCAGAAGAATACTGAAAAACTAAACAGACCAATATCAGGTTCTAAAATTGAAACAGCAATTAAAAGCCTTCCAAAAAAGAAAAGCTCAGGACCTGATGAATTCTCAGCAGAATTCTACCAGCTCTTTACAGAAGAACTAACACCTCTTCTTAATAAGCTATTCCATGAAATTGAAAGAAATGGGGACCCTTCCAAGCACTTTTAATGAGGCAACCATAACCCTGATGCCAAAACCCAGCAAAGACACATCAAGAAAACTACCAATGTTCCTGATAAACATAGATGCAAAAATCCTAAATGAAATTCTAGCCAACTGTATTCAACAACACATCAAAAAGATAATACATCATGATCAAGTAGGCTTCATTCCAGGGATCCAGGACTGGTTCAACATACGCAAATCAATAAATGTAGTACACCACTTAAATAGAATTAAAGACAAAAACAATATGATTATTTCAATTGATACAGGAAAGGACTTTGATAAAATCCAACACCCATTTATGCTCAAAACTCTGGAAAAGACAGGAATCAAAGGAACTTACCCCAACTTTGTAAGGGCAATTTACGACAAGCCCTCAGCCAACATTACACTAAATGGAAAAAACTCAAAAGCATTCCCACTAAATTTGGGACCAAGACAAGGTTGTCTACCCTCACCACTTTTTCAATATAGTCCCTGAAACCACTGCCAGCGCAATCAGACAAAGCAAGAAAATGAAAGGGATACAAATAAGGAAAGAAGTTAAACTATCTTTATTTGCTGAAGATATGATACTATTTCTAGAAGACCCAAAGAGCTCCATTAGAAGACTTCTAGAGCTCATAACTGATTTAGCAAAAAGGCAGGATACAAGATAAACACCTACAAATCAATAGTTTTCCTATTGAAACTCCAACAGTAATTCAGCTGAAGAAGAAATCAATAAATCCGTCCCATTCACAATAACCTCAAAAAGAATAAAATAGTTGGGAATTAATCTAATGAAGTAAAAGAACTCTACAATGAAAACTATAGAAAACTGAAGAAAGAAATTGAAGACCTGAGAAGATGGAAAGATATTCCATGTTCTTAGGCAGAATCAATACAGTTAAAACGGCCATTCTGCCAAAAGCTCTGTAGAGATTCTCTCTCTCTTAAAAAAAAAAAAAAAAAAAAAAAAAAAAAAAAAAAAAAAAAAAAAAAAAAAAAAAAAAAAAAAAAAAAAAAAAAAAAAAAAAAAAAAAAAAAAAAAAAAAAAAAAAAAAAAAAAAAAAAAAAAAAAAAAAAAAAAAAAAAAAAAAAAAAAAAAAAAAAAAAAAGCAGCAGCAGCAATAAGTATCACTATACCTGACCTGAAACTATACTACAGAACTATAGCAACAAAAACAGTACGGTACTGGTATCAAATAGGAATGAAGACCAATGGAACAGAAGACTCTGAGACAAACCCACAAATCTTTAACCATCTGATATTTGCAAAAATATAGGTTGGAGAAAGAAACAGCCTGTTCAACAAGTGGTGTTGGACAAATTGGACTGTCATATGCAGAAAACTGAAATTAAATCATTATATCTCACATGAACAACAATAACCGGATCAAAGATTTAGGAATTAAACCAGGAACATTACAACTGTTAGAAGAAACAATAAGATGAACACTCCACCACATTGGTGTAGCCACTGACTTCCTTAACAAGACTCCTATAGTGAAAAAATTAAAGTCAACAATCAATGAGTGATGAACAAGGGGAACCTTGCCTATGACTCTGGGAGATGAAGGGAGAGGTGTGGGGAGGGGAGGAGGGAATAGGAGGGTCATCAAGGCAGCTGGAGGATGGGAGTAGGGGGGTTATCAACTCAGTGCAGAACCTTCGACTTCCATGAGAAGCCCAACTAATAGAGGGGTAAAGTAGGGGGAAACACAAGATGTGGGGGAACCAAAGTGGAGAGACCATAGACTGGCATCAGCCTCAGCCTGCTCTGTCTTTATGCATGTGTTCACGATTCTGTGGCAATGATTCCCTCCTAAATGTAAGACTATGTTGAACCAAAAAAAAAAAAAAATCAATGAGTGGGATGCCATTAAACTAAGCTTATGCACAGCTAAGGAATTAGTCAAAAGCATCAAGAGAGAACCTACAGAATGGGAAAAAATCATGACCTGCTACATCTCTGACACGGGGCCAATATCCAGAATACACAAAGAACTCAAAAAAATTAATACCAAAAGCACAAACAATCCAATCAACAAATGGGCTATGGAATTCAACAGAAAGTTCTCAATAGAGGAAACTGAAAAAGCCAATAAATATGTGAGAAAGTGTTCTAGTGTTCTTCATCACTAGCAATCAAAAAAATGCAAATTAAAACAATATTAAGATTTCACCTCACTCCAGTCAAAAGAGCAAAGATGAAGAATACAAACAATAACAGATGCTGGAGGGGTTGTTGAGAGAAAGAAACACTAACAGGGTTGGAGGGACTGCGGACTGGTACATCTGGAGACTACTCAAAAAATTTGGGATGGATTAACTATCCGACTCCTGAGTATTTTCCCAGAAGAGCTAGAATCAGCATATTACAAAGACATAGCTACATCAATATTTATAGCAGCTTAATTTACAATAGTTAAATTACAGAATCAACCCAGATGCCCCTCACTGGATAAAGGGACCCAAAAACTATGGTATACATATACAATAGAGTTCTAATTAGCTATTAGAAAGAATGATATGGCTTTTGCAGGTAAATGGATGGAAATGGAAAAAAATCATGCTGAGCTAAATAAGCCAAACCTAGAGACTTGAGGGTCAAATATTTTCTTTCACTTGCATAAGCTAGAGTAAAACCAAGGATAGGGTAAAAGTTAGACAACTGTATTTACTAGACAACTGTATTTTCTAGACACACCAAATTCAAAGTATCACATAAACTGGGGGAACTAAAGCTATAGCAGGGGGAGGGGAGGAGAGAGGGTGGGAAAAGGGGGGTTATTAATTCTGTATAGTACACTTGACTCCCCTAAGAAGCCAAATAATACTCATGCAGGCATTTAAATCTTGAAAATTCAAAAATATACATGTATATGGACATTTATATATGTAATGGGGAGAATTACATTGGAGAAAAGAGCAGGGAGTGGGCAAAGGGAAGGAGATACCGGATAAGGATTGGGCTCAAGTTACTTTATCATTCATTATCATTACATATGCGTATACGAATGTGTAGCAACAAATCCCTTCAATATGTAAGAACACGCTGAACTAATAAAAACTAGTATACAAGAGGATGTACACAGGTTGTATGTGCAAATTCTATGCCATTTTATGTAAGGTACTTGAGGATCTATGGATTTTAGTATCAGAGGGGTTCCTGGAACTGATCCCTTCCAGATGCTGAGGAATAACTATAGCTCTGATCAAAATCCAATCAGGCATATTTAAAAATGTATATGAAAACACTGAAGTAAGGGGACTTACACTATTTGATTTCAAGATTTATACATTGCAGAACTCAAGGCAGTGAGGTACTGGGGTAAGAACAAACAGAATAAAGAGTTCAGTCCACTGATTTAAAAGAAAGTATTAACGAACTCAGAGAATGAAAGGAAAGTCTTCTCAACAAACTGTGCGGGCACAAAAAATGAGGGGCTGGCATAGTGACTCAGAGGTTACAGCACTTGCTTGGCATGCATGAGGACAGTGGTTCAAACCCCAACACCACATATGCAATGAAGCGTCAATGCCATGAAAGCCACATTAAAAAAACTAAAAAAAAAAAAATGATTCTCTCTTTCTTGCTGTACCTCTCTTAAAAAAATATATATGCAAAAACCAAAGGACCTTAACCCCACCTCACACATAAACTCAAGTTGTATCAGGATGGATCATAGGCCTAAACATGAAAGACAAAATTCTGGAAGGAAAACAAAGGATTTTCTTTTTAAAGAAAATCATATTGAATATCCTTTTAAAATTTAATTTTCTTAACACTTATTAATTATACACATTAATGAGGTTCAATGTGATACTTCCATATGTGAATACTGTGTACACTGATCAAATCCAACCACCTTTCCAGTTTCTAATAATCACTATTCTACTTTTAAGAGAGAGAAAGAGAGAATCAATTTTATTTATTTTTTCATCTGGCCTTTGTTTCCCCAACACTTAGCTGTATATGTGATATGGTGCTGGGGTTTGAACCTCAGTCCTTGCACATGGTAAGGCAAGTGCTACAACCACGAGCCACCCCTCCAGCCCCACCATTCTACTTCTACTTTCAAGTTAACTTACTTTTCTAGCATCCACATGAGAAAGAACATGCAATACTTGTACATGTCTGTCTTAATTTAACATAATGTTCTCTAGTTCTATTCAATGTCCTGCAAATGGCAGGACTTCATTCTTTGTTATGCATGAACAGCACTCCATTGCACACTCATAAAACATCTTCTTTACCCATGCATCTGATGATGGACACTCTGGCTGATTCCATATCTTAGCTATTGTAAATAGTGTTGCAATAAACATAGATGTGCAGGTATATTTCTGGTATGCTGATTTCATTTCCTATGGATACAAACCAAGAAGTGGAATAGCTGGATCACATGGTAAATCTATTTTTAGTTTTCTGAGGAAACTCCATGCTGTTTTCCATAGTAGCTGTACAAATTTACATTCTCACCAATAGTGTTTAAAAGCTCCTTTTTCTCCATATCCTCACCAATATTTATTTTATGGTAGATATTCTAACTGGGGTGAGATAATATCTCCCTGTAGTTCCCTAATCTTTTAAGGGACGAAATGGTGTTAGTCTGTCACATGTGTACAGTGACACTTTTTTTTCCTCTTTTAATTTATAGCAAAGTATATTTGTGTTTCCCAAGGCATTCATGCAAGATTATTTCTTTAGTAATTAAAAACAATATTTTTGTTATAAAGATATAAGTTCATTATAGGAAAGTAAATATGATAATATAGAGAATCAAAATGACAAAAAAATGCATTGCTTAGACACTGTATCTTTATAGCCGGGGGGCTATAAAGTGTGAGTCTAAAGTAAAACCTCAGGTTGTTGGTTGGTTATTTAAAAAGTTGCTTAAAACATGAAACAATGAAATAAATTATAAAAATAAACTCTAAATGAATATTTTCAAATTCAAAACATAAACATTCTTTGTCAAGATATTTTATGTGTTGGGGCTGGAGCAGTGGCTTAGCAGTTACAGCGCTTGCCTGGCGGGCGTGAGGACCTGAGTTTGAACCCCAACACCATGTACACAAGGAAGTGTCAGAGCAACAAAGGCTACATGAAAAACTAAATAAAATTGATTCTCTCTTTCTCTCACTGCCTCGCTCTCTTAAAAAAAATTTATGTGGAATTATGAGTTACTTCTTGGAATAGATAAGTGCTGACTGTGTAAGTCACACCCATTATACATTGTTTTCCTGGTATTAGTATTTTTAAAGTTGAACAAGAACCTAGAACCAAGTCATCTGAGTGCATTGCACAATTCTTTTGAAAAAATCTTTTTAATACTAACTCCCATTCATGTACAGTTGTACCCACATCTATTTCTAAAGAAATTTTAAAATATATTTTTCTGAATCCTTCGCTTTAGGCTTCATAGTAGCAACAGCTCTTTTCCCAATGATATTTGGCCTAATTAATATCATGTAATTATAATAATGGTGATAATTATAATTGTCAAGAACAGATTTGGAAACAAACCCAACTCATTCTTGATTGGGAACACAATCATGCAGATTTATTTATAAGTAGAACCATTTCACCCACTCCCTATTAGGTTGATTTTGTTTCTTCCTGTTTTCTTACTCTCTCTCTCTCTTTTCCTCTCACTCACTCTCTCTCTCTCCTCCTTTTCTTTTTACTTATTCTACAATCAGAATTTCATGTACATAGAATTATTGGTCAACTCAACCCTTATTTTACTTGACCTCCTCTCAACAGCATGATTCTTAATTCTCTTCTTTGGGAACTTCTTCTTTATTTAGAATTTTTTAAAAATATCAGATTTACTTACCTCTTCTCTGTTTTTATTATTTTTTTTAACAATCAAGAACAAATGTATATTTACATAGTTAGCCAAGGCTGATGCCATGTCATGGTTACCCTCCTTGGGTTTCCCCATGGTTCTATGTTTCCCCCCAAAAGAACCCCTGTGTTAAATGGACTTCTTGTGGAGGTCAGAGATCTCCTTCTGAGATGTTTCCTCCATACTCCCTCTCTCCAGTCTCCTAGATATCCTTCCTAATCCCTTCCCCCTCCTTGCCCCCGCTCCCTTCGTCTCTAGGTATCCTAGGCAAGGATCCCCCTGTTTGTGTAAAAATTCATACATTTTCAGGTTATTATTAGCTTAGCCATCTAACATACTGTTTCCAGTTGTATTCTAGCTTCCACAAATGAGAAACATTCGGCCCTTGAGTCTCTGAGAATGGGATACTTCACTTAGCATAATTTTTTTCCATCTCCATCCATTTGGCTGCAACAGCCATAATATCGTTTTCTCTAATGGACAAGTAGTATTCCATTGTACATATGTACCAAAGTTTTTTAATCCACTCGTCCAGTGAGGGGCATCTGGATTGGTTCCATAGTCCAGCTATAGTAAATTGAGCTGCTATAAACATTGATGAAGCCACATCACTATAATATGCTGATTCTAACTCTTTTGGAAAAATACCCAGAAGTGGGATGGCTGGGTCCTAAGGTGGTTCCAGACCTAATTTTTTGAGGAGTCTCCACACTGCTTTCCAGAGTGGCTGAACCAGTTTGCGGTCCTACCAGCAATGTGACAGTGTTCCTCTTTTCCCACAGCCCCTCCAGCATCTGTCATTGTTAGTATTCTTCATTTTTTTTGCCACTCTAACAGGAGTGAAGTGGAATCTCATTGAAGTTTTGATTTGCATTTCTCAATTTTCTCATATATTTATGGGCTTTCTGGACTTCCTCTGGTGAGAAGTTTCTTTTTAGATCCATAGCCCATTTATTGATTGGATTATTTGTGATTTTGTTGTTTAGTTTCTTTTCTTTGTATATTCTAGTTATTAGCCCTCTGTCCAAGCTTACCTCTTCTCTTAACCAGCCCTGCCTTTTCTCCAGTACTTTGTCTGTTCTCACATTTTAACAGTAGGCAATACAGACTTGTATATTTGTGAAGGAAGAGTAAATACACCTTTTCTAGTTCTTTCTATTAAATACAACTAAAGACCTGGGCACTGCTATTTAAAGCATAAAAAGACAGACAATCTAGGAACCTTGGAATCCAAAGTACATAATGGTAAGTTTGCTGGTTTCTTTGTTTACCAGATTTGGAAATGAAGTCAGAAACCCCCAAAACATCAGTGGTCATAGACCAAAGAAGTTCCAAAAACCTCTAGCTCTATTATGACAAAGAACTACAAAAGGAGTAGGCAGGAAGATAGAAAACATTGACAATAAATGTTTTGTGCCAGACAAAGTGAACAGAAGGAATCTATGCCCCTGTGCCCACCCATACTACCAAAACACAAGGTGGGAAGCCTAGACTTCTATACCCAGACAACTGTATATGGCACTCTTAAACCTCCTTACTAGTGGACTGTAAGGAGGCCAGCAGAGTTAGGACTTGGATTACCAATCACTGAGTGCTCCTCTGGCCCCATGATTCCCGCCTTGGTGCTGGTGCAGCTCACATAATGAACAGTCAGGCAGTCCTCCTTGCCAGGAAAGAATCAGTGGAAAACCCCATTTGGATCAAGCTGTAATTAGGAACCTCTCCCTTCCACTGTCACTGGTGGGGAACTCAGACTTCTGAGAGCTCTGAAGGACAAGTTATAGACTGATGGGACAGAAATAGAGTGCACAGAAACGGAAGACGATAAAAGAATTAAGAACCCTGGAATAAACTGCTCCTGAATTACAAATGTGTCTGGACAATCTCAATCTGGCAAATAATACAAAAGTAACCCCCAGGTTAAGGTCAAACAGAGGAACAGGTAAATACCAGAAGTTCCAGTAAAAAGACTGAAACCATCCTGTTAAATCAATTAAAGGAAAAAACAACATGTAACTCTGAGGGGACTCATATAAGTATTTCTAAGAGTCTGCCAACCAAGAGATGAATCAAAACAGCGAGGACATGAGACTAATATCAATTATTGACTGTGATTCAATTTTATGCTCCTAATGGGGATGGATAACTGTTTTATTACTGTGATTGATATATTTATCTCTATGTCCTTTCTTCTTTCCTTCCTATCTTTCTTCCACCCTTATTTTTCTTGGGTGAGATGAGAGGGAAGAGGAGAGGGATTGAAGCATTAGATTTTGAGAATGAACAAGTCTGTCAACAACTGATAATACAATTAGCCAGAAAACAGTGAAGATATAGGAGAACTTAACACTTTCTAAGGTGTTAAGGATATGAGACACTTATAGTACTTAACCGAATAGCAGAATACTGATTCTTGTAATTTCCCCAAAGAATGTAAATCACATACACCATTTCACATGCCATAAAGCAAATTTATCAAATTTTAAAGATTTGAAATCATTCTCACTGTGTTCTTTCACCACAAAGGACTAGAACTAGAAAATAGTAAGATAAAAGAAAACTTCCAAAAGCTTGAAAATAAGCACACTTCTAAATAATCTATGGGTCAAGGAAATTAAAAGGGAAATAAAATAAGATGCTGAACCTAGAAAAATATAACGTTTAAAGATTTGTGTAATACATCTCAAGTAACACCTGGAAATTAACAACATGAAAAAAACATTAGAAATGAGGAACAAGCACAAGTAAGTATCATCTTACCACCTGGGAAATCTTGGCAGTGTGGAGTGTTTGGAGAGCAAATAAACCAAAATCAAGCACAAGAAAGTACTTTTTAAATGTTATCATTAAGGAGATGATTTGTTGTACAATCATACATACGTATAAAGTAACAATATGATATGTATTTGATCCTCATCTATTCACCACCACATCATCCACACAGTCTATTGATTCTTCTATATTCCCCCATAATAAATGTGTGTGTGTATACACACACACGATTATGAATTTTTCAAAGTTAAAAGATAGTGTAAGTATAATTTGGCTTCTCAGGGGGACATAGTAAGTTATATTGTTGTGTTATCTTCCCAGATCACTCCCTACCCTCTCCCCTTCTCCCTGCTTGTCCTGCTTCTATCCTCCTCCCTCAGGACCACACATATCCATCCATAGTTTCTCTGGATATGTATGGTGGTTGCTACACCTTTGGTGAGTCTAGTACATTAGCTTAACTACCTTTCATCCAGGCCTGGTTTTTTGCTCTAGGCTCCACAAAGAGGTAAAACATTTGACCCTTGAGTTTCTGGGTTTGGCTAATTTTGCTCAGCATAATTCCTTCCATTGCCATCCATTTACCTTCAAAAGTCATAATATCACTGTTTCTAATTGCTGAGTAGAACTCTAAAGTGTGTGTATATTTATACCAGAGTTTTTGAATCCATTCATCCAGTGAGAGGCATCTGGGTTCATTCCATAATTTAGCTATTGGAATTGAACTGCGAAGGACATTGATTTTGCTGTGTCGCTATAATGTGCTGATTCTAGCTCTCCTGGGAAAATACCCAGAAGAGGGATAGCTGGGTTGTATGGTAGATCCATCCCTACTTTTCTGAAGAGTTTCCACATCTTCACCAATAGTTATTTATTTTATGGAAGTCATTCTAACTGGGGTGAGATGGTATCTCCCTGGAGTTTTGATATGCATTTTCCTGATGGCTAATGACACTAGGCAATTTTCATGGGTTTGTTGGCTATTTGCATTTCTTCTCTTGAGAAGTGTCTATTCAGATCATCTGCTCATTTTTTACTGCTAGGATTAACTTATTTTTGGTTAAGTTTTTTGAGTTCCTTACATATTCTGGATATTAACTGTCAGATGAATAGGTGGCAAATATTTTCCCCATTCTCTAGGTTATCTCTTCCCTGCATTGCTTTCTTTGATATAGATGTTTTTTAGTTTGTTGTAATCCCATTTGTCAATTTTTGTTTTTGTTTCCTGTGCTTCTGGCATTCCATCCAGAAAATCACTAAATGACTCTGTTTCCCGTCTTCTAGTAGTTGCAGTTTCAGGTCTTATGATCTTTGATCCATTTAGTTGATTTTTTTAATAAGTGTGAGAGATGGGGTCAAGTTTCAATATTCTGTATGTGGATATCCAGTTTTCCCAACATCTTTTGTTGAAGAGGCTACCCTTTCTCCAGTGTATGTTTTTGGCATGTTTGTCAAGAATCAGAGGGCTACAGATGCCAGTTGTCCCCCTCCGCCCCAGATTCTCTATGCTGTTCCATTGGTCTGAGTGTCTGAGTGTCTGTGAAAAATTTCACTGATATTTTAATAAGGATTTGACTGAATTTGCACAATCACTTTGGATAGCATAGGCAATTTAACAATGTTATTTCTTCTAATCCATGAGCGTGAGAGGTCTTTCCATTGTGTGTGTGTGTGTGTTCAATTTCTTTAATCAGTGTTTTGTAAGTTTTGCTGTAGAGGTCTTTTAGTTCATTGATTCAGTATATGCCTAGTTATTTTTGTAGTTAAGATTTCTTTAATTTCTTTCTCAGCAAATTCATCACTGGTGTATAGAAAATCTACTGGTTTTTTATGTTGATTTTGTTTCCTTTTACTTCAGCAAATTCAACAGTTCTAACAGTCTTTTGATGAAGTCTAGGTTTCTCCATGTATTAAAATCATATCACCTGCAAAG
This sequence comes from Aplodontia rufa, assembly GCA_004027875.1. Taxonomy (NCBI): domain Eukaryota; kingdom Metazoa; phylum Chordata; class Mammalia; order Rodentia; family Aplodontiidae; genus Aplodontia; species Aplodontia rufa. Next base: position 22,863 of record PVKS010016155.1, read on the forward strand.
ACAGATGATTTGGCTTCCTCCCTTTCTATCTGTATGTCTTTTGTTTCTTTCTCTTGTTTTCATCTTTTGTAAGGCTGGTCTGGTGGTCACAGATTCCTTAAGTTTTGCCCCCCAGCCCCAGTACTGGGAATTGAAACCAGGGGCATTTTACCAGTGAGCTAATTCCCAACCCTTTGTAATTTTAGGGTCTAAGTTGCCTAGGATGGCCTCAAACTTGCAATCCTCCTGACTCAGCCTCCTGAATCTCTGGGATTGTAGGCATTCACCACCATACCCAGCAAATTCCCTAAGTTTTTACTGGGATTTTACTACTATTTGAAGGTTTTTATTTCTGCTTCATTGATGAATGCTAGCCCTATAGGGTTCAATAATCTTGATAGGCAGTTATTTTCTTTCAGGACTTTTTTGGGTTTTTGTTTTTTTTTTTTTAAAGAGAGAGGGACAGTGAGAGAGAGTGAGAGAGAGAGAGACAGAATGAATTTTTACATAGTTTTTCATGTGGCTTTTGTTGCTCCGAGACTACATTGTGTATGTAGTGCTGGGGTTCAAAACCAGGTTCTTGCACATGCCAGGCAGGCACCGCAACCACTGAGCCACAACTCCAGCCTCCTTTAAGGTCTTCTTTTTTTTCTTTTTTTTTTTTTTACAATTTTTATTTAGTTTTTCATATGGCCTTCGTTGCTCTGAGACTTCATTGTGTACATGGTGCTGGGGTTGGAACTCACATACTGGCGCATGCTGGGCAATCACCGTAACCGCCAAGCCACCGCTCCAGCCCCCTTTCAGGACTTCTTAATACACCATTCATTCCCTCCTAATCCATAGGGTGTCTCTTGAGAAATCTGTTGATTTAATAGGGATAATCTTAAAAGCAACTTGACACTTATCTCTTGCAGTTTTTAAAATTCTTTGTTTGGGGGCTGGAGTGGTAGCTCAATGGTAGAGCTCTTACCTAAGCATGCATAAGGACCCAGTTTCAAATCCCAGCACTATATACCCAACTACTAAGTGTTGAAAAACAAAAACCAGAGGAAAAAAATACATAAAATTGACTCTCAAAAAAAATCTCTAAAATTGTTTTGTACTTTTGACAGTTTGACTATATCATAGTGAAGATCTTTTCTGATCATGTGTCTGGGGTCCTAAAAGCCTCCTGTACATGGATGTCTATATCTTTCCAAGATCAGGGAAGTTTTCTGCTATTATTTCACTGAATAGGTTTTCTATATCCTTTACTTTCTTCTCCCCACTTTTACATATTCCAAAAATGCAACTGTTTATTCATTTAATGGTGCCCCATGGGTGGTCTTGAATACTTTTTTTTTTTGGTCTGACTGGGATATTTCAAAAGACCCATCTTCAAGTTCAGATAGTCTTTCTTCTGCTTGATCTAGTGTACTATTTAGGCTTTCAATTCTATTTTTTATTTGTCTTATTGAGCTTTTAATTTCCAAGATTTCCATCTGATTCTTTTTCAAAATCTCTTCTTGCTGAATTTCCAAATTCATATCCTGCATTGTCTTCCTAATTACATTTGGCTGTGTACTTGCATTCTCTTAGATCTTGGTGGGTTTTTTAATAATCACTCTTAAATTCTTTACTAGGCATTTTATCCATTTTGCCTTCTTTGGAATCTGTTGCTAGAAAGCTGTTGTGAGGTACTGCATTTCCTTGTTTCTTCATATTTCTTGTGTTCCACTATTAAGATTTGCACATCTGATGGTTCAGATATCTCTGCCACTTGAAGGAGGCCTTCTTAGTAAGAGGCTTTTTCTGAGGCATTGCTTTGTTATATTGGTTTTGATTCTAGGTGGGCACCACAGTGTACTCTCCCCCATAGCTTCTTTGGCTATGATTAATGAGTTTGGGCAGTATGTACCATGGTCGAGTAAAAAAGACCCAGTTTCTCTGTCGACCACACAAGACTGAGGACACTCAGCATTTCATGCAGATATGGTGTAGACTGAGTAGGTATGAAGTGCTGTGGCTACTCCCACACTGGGAACGCTACAGTGCTAACACTGTGACTAGCAAAGGTCTCTGGCACTGGCAGACCCAACAGCACTGAGGGGACTGCAGAACTTGTTCTTTGACCACTGAGTGGTAAAGACCCATGTGCTGCATGGGACGGGGCAGTGATGGGAACCACAGAACCCCTTCTGTGGCACTTACACCGGGTCCTGAGAACACAGCACAGTCAAACATGGTGGCAACCACAAGGTGGCATGGCAGCAGCATCCTTGGTGCTTCCTTCTGCTGCTTCAGCAGCACATACCCAGGAATAGGACTATGGCCAAAACTGGGCAAAGTTTCTCTTAGGGCCACCTTTGGCTATGTGAGCCTAGGAGGCAAGGTAATGGCTGGAGTCAGAAAGCCACTCAAGGTCCCCCCGTACGCCCCTATGGGCAGGGCAGCAGTGAGAACCTGGTGTTCTCTCCTCATTCTAAGCATGATGCAGGACGGAAGGGAACTTCATGGGCACCTGCCTTCAACTCCAAACATTGGGGAGACTTGTTTGGCCACACTCTTGGTCTCAGAGAGCCAATGCCCAGATTTTCTGGTTCTTAAAGGCAGCACCTTCCATTTCCTTCTGTGTTGCAACACCTGTCTCCTACAGTACAGGGCATTTAGTGGGTTGGAATTACACTCTGCTGGACTAAATTGGGTTCTCAAGGCAGCTACCCTTCTTCAGCAAGTACAGTGGAATGTCTGTGCAGTTCTAGAGATGGGAATATCAGGAGTTTCAGACACCCTGAGAAGGCAGAACACAGTAGCTCAGCTCTTAAGATGACTCCTGGCTACCGCACCTTGTGGATGAGAAATGATGTGAAATCCTGCACAAAACAAGGCTACTGTGCAGATTTCAGGTTACTTACCTACATGAGCTGCAAGCCTGTGAGGACTGCAAAACTTTCTAGTACCCCAGACTGCCAGTATCTGGGATAAGGGTTTACTGGTACTCTGTCTTTCACCTTATCCCAGCTTTGGACACTGGGTGTCAGATATTGGCATATTTTGTTTCTCTTCCTATGCTGTTGTCCCTGGTCCCCGAACCTTACAAAAGTCCAGTCTCTGTCTTGCTGATTTCCAATAGTCTCCCATAGCCACTGACCTCAAAATGCACCTGTTACTTTGACTCTTCTTCGAGGAGAAGGTGAGTGCTGGCAGCTTCTATTCAGTCATATTATTCTTTAGACAAGAGAATATCTCTGAAACCTTAAAGGAGATAAATAATTCTTAAGCAAAACCCCAAAAGCACCAAACATAAAAGAAAAAAATTGATAAAGATTTCTTAAAATTTTCTGTTCATCCTAAGAAGATGAAAAGGCAAGGAACAGATTGGAGAAAATATTCCCAACATATGTATCTAACAAATGACTTGTGTCCATACTACCAAACTATACATATGAAGAGTCCTTGCTACAAACAGTAAAAAGATAACTCAAAACAAAAACGGACAAATATTTGAAAAGACATTACAAGAAGAAAAATGTACAAATTGTCAATAACACACCAAAAATTACTCAATATCATTAGTAATCAGGAAAAAGCTAATTAAAATCACAATTGAATACAAATTCACATTCACCAGAATGGCTAAAACCAAAAGGACCATATAGTGGAAAAGATGTACATCAATTGGAACCCTCAAACACTACGGTTGGACATGTTAAATGATATACCTTTTGGAAAAACAATTTGTCATTTAAGCATACACCTAATCTGTGATTCAGAACCTCTACTCCTAGGTATTCATCCAACTTAAAACATATATCCACAAAAATACTTTATAAGCTTAGGAAATAATACTTGATATGATATTTAAAAAACAGATAACTTAAACTTCATCATAATTTGAACCTTTTTTCTTTAAAAGGCATCATTAGAAAAATAAAAAGTTAAATCAAAGAATGAGAAAAAAGATTTAAAAATCATATACCTGATAAAGGACTTATACTCAGAATGTATATTTTAAAAATCTGGAAACTCAATATGGTGATGGAAAAAATTATTTAAAAGCAGGAAAAGGATTTAAGTAGACATTTCACCATACATAGTAATGAATGACTAATAAGCACTTGGAAGAGGTTCAGCATCATCAGGGAAATGCAAATTAAATTGCAATGAGATACCATCACATACCCATTAGAATGGCTACAATAAAAACGACTAACAGTATTGAATATTGTTGAGAATGTGGAGAAATCAAAACCTTTGTACACTGTTGGTGGGATTCTTACATACAGTCACTTTTGGAAAACAGTTCAGCAGGTTTTTGAGTTAAAACAAAATGGAACCCAAGAGACATGAAAATAAAGTCCACACACACTTACACATAGCAACATTATGTTGTTCACAACACACTCAAAATAAGCAAGAACCAGAAAAACCAAATGTCTATTAAATGGTGAATGGATAAGTAAAATATGGTATGTCCATTCAGCAGAATGCTTCTAGCAATACAAAAGAATGATGCATACTGCAACATGAAAAACCTCAAAATGTTATGCTAAGAAGCCAGACACACACACACAAAGACATATCCTAGGATTCCATTTATATGAAACTTCAGAAATGGCAAGAGACAGAAAGGAGACTAATGGGTGCTCCAGGCTGGGGAAGGGAATTGACTACGAAATGGCATGAAGGAACTTTGGGGGTGACAGAAATGTTCTAAAACTTAAACGTGGTGAGGGCTGTATAGATCTATATATTTAAAAACCATAGAACTGCGTGGATTTTATGGCATGTATATTACACCTCAGTAAAACAGTTAAAAGAAGGACTTCCACAAGAATGCTCATAGCAGCTTTATGTGTAACAGTTAAAACTTGGAAATAACCTGAATGATCATCAGAGGAAAATGGATAAGTGATAATCTATTCAAGGAATGAAATAGTAGTTACTGATAACAAACTACTGAAACACAACCATAGGAATGAATCTCAAAAACATGTTGAATGAAAGAAGCCACTTTTGTTCTCCTATTATCTTATTCCATTTATGTGAAATTCAAGAAGAGGCAAAGTCCACTTATGGTGCTGGAAATCAGAAAAGCAACTGCTTCTGAGGTTGGAAGGTTGACTCCAAAGGGACATGAGAACTTCTACAGCATGAAAACACTCTGAACATTAACAGGAATGTTGTTACACAAGTGCATATATTTACCAAAACTCAATACTTAATATCTGTACATTTTGCTGTATGTACATTTTTCAATGCTTAAAAATGCCAAAAAGACATAGTACAACACAAACTCAAAATCAATTAATCACACTTATTATTCAAAATGTGTATCTGTGTATGTATCTGTGTTTCTGAGTGTGTCTATCTGGTTATAGCATCATGTCAAATAGTTAACACAGATGGTGACTAATGGTTTAATACCCATTTTTAAATGTTGCAAAGTCATGTGACATACACAAAAGAATTAATTTATGAGACAAATTCACTTAACTCTGTATATTCATTCATTCATTTACTTAAAAATATTTATGGAGGGCCAAAAATGTATTTCAGGCATCCAAGTTCAAACTGCTGTTTCTTTGAATCTGAGTATACCTTTCAGAATAAAGTTTACTTAAAATGAAGTTCCTGATCTTCTCATAGACGGAAAAGTGTTAGGTAACCTAACAGTCTCAGGCACAGGAAGCAAAAATAAGTCAGGGGCTGGAGCGGTGGCTCAGCGGTTTCGGCACTTGCCTGGCAAGCACGAGGACCCGGGTTCAAACCCCAGCACCACGTACACAATTGAGTGTTGGAGCAACGAAGGCCATGTGAAAAACTAAATAAGGTTGTTTCTCTCTTTCTCTGTCTCTCTCACTGTCCCTCTCTCTTTAAAAAAAAAAAAAATAGTAAGTCAGGTGCCAGTTAGGTCCAGCAGACTCAGGACAGGATAGCCATTTCAAGCCTCAATTCACTGCTGGCCCATCTGCTCCACCTCCCTTGTCCAGAGCCACTGGAGAATGAGCCCTGGGAGCCAAGGCTAAACTGTGGGGACACAACTGAAAAGAGGCTGCTGCCCAATCAGTGACATCCATTATGACTCTGCCCAGGAGTAACAGAATCTGTTACCACAGGCAGCTGCCCACCCCTCTGTTACTTCCCTTCTTCCCCAGTGCCCTTATGGTAACATCTCAGAGTCTCCAGGCCTAGAGGTACAGTGATGATTGAGGCATGACCCTGCTCCCCACAGTTTGTCTATCAATCACATCACCCAGCATCTGGGAAGGTAGTGTCTGAACACTTCCTACTCTTCTAGGGCTTTTTTTTTTTAATTGAGGACTTATGTTGGACAATCACAAATATATATGTAATAACAATAAGATATGCCCCTGATGCTAATCCAGAATCACCCCCACTTTATGCATACCCCAGTCTCTTGATTCTTTAACATTTCCCCCATAACAGATATAAATGTCTAATATATGATTGTGCATTTTCCAGAATTAAAGGATTGCATAAATATTATCTGGCTTCCCCAAGGAGTAAAGAATAAGCTACATTATTGATATCCCCCCAAGATCCCTCCCTCCCTTCTTTTTCCTCCATCCCCCTACATATCTATGGTTCCCCTTATTATGTGTTGCTTCGACTTTGTTAAGTCTAGTGCATGAGCTTGACCCAACCCTGGGTTTTGCTCTAGCCTCCACAACGGAGGGAAAATATTTGACCCTTGAGTCTCTGGGTTTGGCTAATTTCGCTCAGCATCATTTCTTCCACTACCTTCAAAGGTCATAATATTATTGTTTCTAATAGCTGAATACAACTTCACACACATACACTATAGTTTTTTGATCCATTCATCCAGCGAGGGGCATCTGGGTTAATTCCATAATTTAGCTATTGTAAATTGAGTTGCTATGCACATTGATTTTGCTGTCAAAATGGATCAAGAAACTAAGAGTTAAACCAGATTCCATACAACTGCTAGAAAAAAAATTAGGAGCAAAACTCCAGCATATGGTAGTAGGCAAAGACTTCCTCAACAAGACTCCCAAAGAGAAAGAATTAAAGTTAAGAATTTACGATTGGGATGCCATTAAACTAAAAAGCTTTTGCTCAGTCAAGGAATTGGTCAAAATTGTCAAGAGAGAACCTACAGAACGGGAGATAATCATGGCCTGTGATTCCTTCAACAGGAAACTAATATCAAAATTTACAAAGAACTCAAAAAATTTAATATCAAAAGCACAAACAATCTAATCAATAAATGGGCCAGAGAGCTACAGAAACTTCTCAACAGAGGAAATTGAGCAAGGCAATGAATACATGACAAAGTGTTCTAAATACTGGTAATCAGAGACATGCAAATGAAACTACTTTAAGATTTCACCTCACTCCAGTCAGATTGGCAAAGATGAAGAATATAAGCAATAACAGATGCTGGAGGGAACGTGGAGAGATGGGAATGCTGGTGCACTGTTGGAGGAACTGCAGGCTGGTATAGGCACTCTTGAAAGCAGGTGGGAGAATACTCAAAAAATGAGGGATGGGGCTGGAGTGGTGACTCATCGGTTATAGCACTTACCTGGCATGCAAGAGGATATGAATTTGAACCCCAGCACCACATACACAACAAAGTGTCAGAGCAACAAAAGCCATATGAAAAAATTGATTCTTTCTCTCTCTCTCCCTGTCCCAATCTCTTAAAAAAAAAAAAAAACCAGCTACCCAGCTATCCCTCTTCTGGGTATTTCCCTACTGAGCTACAATCAGTACATTCTGTGACACTTCTAGGGCATTTTAAAAGAGTGTTTATCATGTTCATGCCTCTTGACCCAGTATCTGCACTCCAGGAATTTATCATAAGGAAATAATCAAGAGTTGAAGGAAGGAACTGCTGCTAGAGCAGCTCATTTCCCAGTATACCTGCAACAGCCTCCAAAACACTCTTCCCTCAAAGAAATCAAAACAACTTACCACCTAAAAATAGGGAATCTGTCAAATGAATCATGATACAGTCATTAGATGGACTGCTTACTACCTGAGGCCATGAGAGACAAGTTGAAGAGAAAAACAGAACAGGAAGACACTGCCGAATACAATGCTTGATGACAAGAGCATGATAAAGCCATGTGTAGCAGGGCCTCTTGCAGGAGGATGTGATGGAATTCCCCCAGCCTCCCAGAAAACCTGAATCCAGTTTACTGAGGGGGCCTGTGTGTCCTCATGATCTTATGGTATGGGAAACAGACTAAAAACCAGTTATGTGCAGTATTATCCCAATGTTGGGTGAGAAGGAAAAATATGTGCATACGTATACTTAGGTGAGAGGTAATCAATGCCAGGCCACATGATAAAGTTTTAGCCTTAGAAACCAGTAATTTCTCAAATTTTAACATGTATACAGTTAAAAGCTGGATTCTGGATCAATATGTTGTGGTGGACCTGAGATTCTGAGTATCTAGCAAGCTTCCAGGTAATGCCCCTACTTCTGGCCCACACCTGGAAAACCAAGGTTGTGGATAGCACATATCTAGGAGGAATACAACCAGGTTACACTAACAGTGGCTATCTCTGGTTGGTAAGAATATGGGTATTTACTTTTTTACACCATCCTATATTTTCCATGATGAAAATTCATCGCTTTTATAATAAGAAAGAAAATTTCACTCTTCAAAATCTTTGATTTGGCCTAGGGATGTAGGTCAGTGGTAGAACACTTGCCAAGCATGTGCAAGGCCCTGGATTCCATCCCACTACTGCAAAAAACAAAACTACAAAACATAAAACTTCAGATTCAAGTAGTTATTCTTACTGGAATCTATCTTAAATAACATGAAAAGGGATCAAAGGTTTATTTACATTTAACTTAATGTAATGATCTATAATGTCAAAAATTAACAACCACCTGGTTCTCTTATTTTACTTATTTATTTATTCTGCAGTGCTGGGGATTGAACCCCAGACCCCAGGCCTCATGCATGCTAAGCAAACAATCTACCACTGAACCCTGGTCCTCTAAATTTAAGAGAATGGATAAAGAGGGCTGATATGGCATGTGACCATTAAAAATATTTATAAGGACATGGGAAAGTGAAATGATAAATTTTTTTATTTGTTCAACATAGTCTTACACATTGGAGGGAATTGTTGTTATATATTAATGCATATGTGGTATTGACAAAGTAAAGGCTGATCCTATTCCAGGATCTTCCCTGCGTCATAGATTCCTCTATCTCATGTCTCCTCTGTAGTACCCCCATGCTATAATTGGAAATGAGCGTATACATGTATATTAATTTTTCAGATTTCTTAGTATCTCTGCCTGCCTGTATACAGTTAGGTTTCTTATGGGAGTGGAATGTTCCCAGCTTATCCCTGCCTCCCCACCCTGCTTCCCGCCCTTCTCCTCTCACCTTTAGTTATGGTTCCCCCACCTTATGTGAAATTTCAACTTTGGTGAGTTTATTAATTAAACTTAGCTAACTTTCATCCTGTCTTAGGTTTTACTCTAGCTTCCACATATAAGAGAAAAACATTTGGCCCTTGAATGATAAATTTTAATCACTGAACAACAACTATGCTAAAATGCTAATATGAAATTAATTAAATATAAAATGTTAAATTTACTGTTTATTTAAAAGAACAGGAAGGAAATACAACAAAATATTCATGTCTTTGGATCCTTGGATGGTAGAGTCAAAAGATTTTTTCTATTTAAACTTTCCAGAATGTAAGAAAGTTGAAGGAGTACAGGATTAGCATTGGGAGGCAAGGACACCAATAGAAAGCAGTAGAGAAAGGGAAGAAGAGAGACTACCATTGAAGGGTCATGGAGAAGGGAAGAGACTTGGGGCCATTATCTGGGGGACAGGATGAGAGTGTAGAGCCTGGGAGATTTCTTCCTAGAACACCAGGAAAGAGTGCAGGAGAAAAGTAAAGGGTTGATGAGGGTAGAAACAGCAGCTGAAGCCATGGGTCTACAAACAGGCAGGGGAGGGAGGATCCAAAGCTTACCACCTCTCCTCCCTGACCTGCTGAATGGGTCTAGGAAGGGGCTGTCAACAGGGGAGTCTTCAGCTCAGCTGTTTGGGGGGAGACTTGCCACCCCTCCATTCAGCTTCCCTAGATACAATATATGCTTTCTGGAAACATATCAGCAATCGATCTCTCCCTTTCCCTTCCACTACCTAAAGCCATAAGGAGTAAGAATTCTTGTTACTCTTTCTGATAAAGTAAAATGAAGCCTGTTCCATGTTCCCTGTCTGGGCTTACTTTTGGCCTGAACCTCAGTTCACTTTTGTACCTCTCCTGACAGCAGCAAAAGGCAGGAGAAACAGATATAAACCAACAAAAACCTGCATCACTGGTTGAAGATCAAATTGGACAGTCCTTACCTTAAAACTATAAAATATTTTTTTTCTTTTTTGATATGGGGTCCATGTTGCCCCGGCTGGTCTTGATCTGGGTTCAAGCCAAGTCCCCTGCCTCAGCCTCCCAAGTGTTAGACTATAGGAGTATACCAGTGTACCTGGCTAAAACTATACAATGCTTTAAATATTTAAAATGCAAATGTTAATTAACATCACATTACTTGTCCAAGTTAAAAAGTAAACCTACCCATGTATTTTCTGTTCTATGATTTTACCACTGAGAGGCAAGGCAGACAGTTTCACCATGGCAGTGTCAGGATTTCCTAAAATTTTATTAGGCCCTCCCCAACCCCAACCTCTGTGACATTCCTATAAAGTATACTTATCATCAGTTCACCCAAGAGGCACTATGTACCCAGAAGACCCAGCATTCACCCTGCCAGGCAGTGGCACTCCTGTGCCCGCTGCCTATTCCATGCTGCTCTTCCACAATAGGGTGGAGTTTACATCTACACAGATGTCCAATCCACACATCTGTTTTCCTAGTCAAAGGATTTTAATCTCCAAAAAACAGAGCCAAAGTCCTGGGTTCAAAACCAAAGGCGCAGGTCCAGCTATTATCAATTCCAAAGCCAGGCTGCACCCAATCACCTGTTAGCATTTGTCAGGGAAAACATCTCCCTAAGGCCAAGACAGGCAGCCTCTCTGAAAATAGAGAGGTCGGTGCTGGAAAGCAGTGGGGGGTTGGGAATTTCCTCCAAATAAAGTAAAGGAGATAGTCTCTGTCAACAACAGCAACAGTAACCCCACTGCGAATCTTCATTCCTTGCCAGGCACTGAGAAGCTCCTGATATACCACTTAACCCTTATAGCCTCAGAAGGCTGGCATTATATCACCTCCACTTTACACAAGAGGAAGAGGTGGAAATGTAAAACAGAATAAAAATAAAAATAAAAGATCAATGTCACAGGAAGAGAAAGAACCAGAAATCACGCTCAGCAATCTGGCTGAGTTCACACTCAGGACTGCTCTGCCTCACCTTTGTTTGCTCTGGCAAATAATCCACCAAGCCACTCTCCCTAGACAATTAATAATCTCACGAGGAAGCACACACCCACACACTTGGATCCCAAATTTTCTTGAAAGGAGCCAATTAACTTGCTTGTCTGGCATTTACAAAACACTTCAGCCTCTCTGCTTGCTTCCTGCTGCCAAAACAAGGTATTCCACTTGTCCCTCTTGTGTTCTGTCTTTCCTATCACATTAGGGCACATGCTTACCTAGACTGGCAGTTCTGGTCACGAAGGCTTCAAAACGGCTCCTAACCTTTTCTCAAAACCACTCCACGGGTTCGTTTTTATGGTATTTCCTCTTCCCAATATCTTCCAATCACCTCTCTCCCTCCCTCAACACACACACTCATACAGAGAGCCATGAACAAAGGAAACAAAGATCTAAAAAGAAACTTCAACTGTGATGAAACTCTAGACATGAGCCGAGGTGAGAACTCCGGTCCCATTACTTCTAACGAAAAGTTTCAGGATGAGGAAATTAAGCCACCCTTGGACTTGGATTGCACAAAGCCCTGGAAGGCCGGACTGTGCACAGGTGCCTCAGTTCCTCAACCCTGCAGAGCTTGTGGAAGGGTTGTGCCTAAGCAGTACGTAGCAGACTTGTCATTAGCAGGAGCATGTAAGGCAGAAAAGTGGGAGAAGGCACCTATGCAAGTCCTAGGAGACCTTCAGAGTGGCTGGGATCTGGCTCAGAGCAGCTCCAGAAAGCTGAAGCACAACCTCAGCATCCATTTGACTCTGAGAGTAGGCTGCTTAAAAAGGGAAGGCTTCTTGGGACCTCCAAGGTGCATAACACCCATCTTTCTACTGACCAAGAAGCCACAATGGGCGGTTCTGGAGGCACTCATTTTCCTTACTGAGACCTGCCCACTCATGGACGCCACTTTTGTTGTACTGCAAGTGCAGCAATATAAAGTTTTATGTAAATGAGAAAAGCAGCCAGGTGTGAAAGAAGTGACATAGCTTATGTTCTTCTGACAGAAGCACTGCAGAGTAAACAGGAGGAGCCTCTCAACCTGTCTTTGGTAATCCCATTTCAGACAGAGACATGCACACAGAGAGAAAAATCTTGTACTATAAGAGAAAACTGCAAACTCAGGAATGGTAGGATGGGCACTTTAGGCAGGGTATGGGGTGGGCAAACTGGAATGCACCCCACTTCCCTAAAAAGGAACTGTTTCAGTACTGTGTTCAGGAATTCTTTGGGGTAGAATATTTAAACACTCTTGATTTTCCATGAGAGCTGTTTTCTTTTTTTCTTCTTCTTCTTTCTTCTTTTTTTTTTTTAACTCTCTGCTAGCCTAATAAAACATGTGGCTCTTGCCTGCAGTGTGTCACCAGCGTAGCAAGGTGTGGTGAAAAGAATTTGCCTGCACTAACCAGTACTTGGTGTGCAGCTCAGATGCTAATGTAGCATGAAACTGCAGAGACTGCAAATAATTCCCCTCACATCCCACAGAGCTACGTTTAAATCTGGCTTTGCTTTTACTAGCTTCAAGCCCTCAGGCAAACTAATAACCTCTCTAAGCCACAATTCTCATCTGCAAAATGGGCAGAAACACCAAACTTAGAAAGATTTGTGAAAAGCTAAAAACTTGTGTGTGAGGACTATTGTGACCTCTTAATAAATGTTAAATTTCCTTCAGTCACACCCCTAAAGAAACTACGCAAGGAAAGTCCTAGAATCCTTAGGTTTCAATGTCCTCATCTGTTCAAAATCAAAATAGCACTCCATCGCTGCTGCTCTACCTCACATGAGAGGATGAGGAGATGTAGATTAAAGCAGAGAGCTTAAAATGTAGAATATTATCGACTTGACTGCCAACACCCTTCCCCCTCATTTCTAGGCCAACAAAAGAGCAATTTGCTTTTCTAATGTGTTTACACCCTTCAATAACATGAAGTGGGGAGAAAATGGTGTCACATTTGTGGTAATTCCTTAATATTGCTATTAGCAATCTACTCTCTGGAGTTCAATTCCACCATCCTCTAACAGAAGAGTAAACATTAGGTCACTGACTGGTCACTTATGGGCCCGGCATGTTTTTCTCTCTCCATGCTCTCGGTTTAGGGAACTAGAGAAAAAACTGAAGTAGAAAATAAAGTTACATCATTCTTTTACTTACACAAAGAAAACTGAACTGTAAGCCAAACAATTTCTCTAAAGTACCATCATGAGTTACTCTATTTTCCAACTAAGGGCATGCTTTGGGGCAATTGCTCAAAAAAAATTTTTTTTTTTTTTTTTGGTACAGAAGATTTAACTCTGGGGCAATTTATCACCAAGCCTCATCCCTACCCTGTTTCATTTTTTTAATTTTGAGGCAGAGTCTCACTAAATTGCTAAGATTGACTGTGAACTTACCATTCTCCTGTGTCAGCCTCCCAAGTACTGTGCACAGCCCTCAACTGAATCTGTGTGTGTGTGTTGCTGGGGATAGAACCCAGGGCCTCATGCATGCTAGGCAAGTTCTCTATCACTGAGCCACATCCCCAGCCCCCTCAATTGAATCTTAAAACATCTCTACATCTTCTTTTAGACTAGTAAATCTATAGGGGCCAGATTTAGACTTAAAGGGATTTGTCTAATACTTCAACTTTTAACTGTCACATTTATATATATATATATATATACATATATATATATATATATATAGTGAGAGAGGGACAGTGAGAGAGAAAGACAGAATCAATTTTACTTAGTTTTTCATGTGGCTTTCTCTGTTCTGACACTTCATCGTGTATGTGGTGCTGGGGTTTGAACTCGCATCCTTGCACATGCCAAGCAGATGCCGCATCCCCCACGCTAGGGCTCCAGCCCCACAAATATCTTTTATTTGGCTTGTTTTCTTTGTAAATTACAGAGGCATTAGTGGCCTGAAACAGTGGCTCAGCGGTTGGAGGGCTTGCACAAGGATCCGGGTTCAAGCTCCAGCACTACAAACACAACTAAGTGCCAAGAGAAACAAAACCCAGTAAATAAATAAAGCTGTTTCTCTCTTTCTCTTTCTTTCTCACTCTTGCTCTCTCTTTAAAAAAAAAAAAAAAAAAAAAAAAAGAGTCATTAAGTTCAGCTGCACCGAAGCTACCAAAAAAAAATGTGGGTTTATCTTTCAGGAATATGCCTCCCCTTCCTGGATCTCTCTAATGAACTTAATAGCTCCCTCTTAGAATCAAAACTTTTACAAATTACTGATCAAGCATGACAGAATGAAGAGCAGGAATTATAAGATAAATCCTGAGGGGAAAAAAAATAAGTTGCATATTATCCTCCCTCAAAGAAGTGTTTTTAAAAGGAAAAGAAGGGCTACACACTGCGCAATTTTCAATAGTCAGTTCTTTGCTAAATATTTACATGTCAGGATGCCTAACACAAACTCATAAAGATATGAAATAAATCAACACAGAAAAGACAAAATCTCTTTCAAGTAATAAGTAGATCTCCACTCATCTTGTGCTCTGCTTTTTTATTATTATGTAAACCTTTTGAATTATCTGATGCTTCCAAAAGTGTACACATGTGTTTACTATCTGGCCTGTTCTTTATTGTTGTTATTTGTTTGTTTTTGGTGCTACGGATGGCACCCAGGGCCTTGCACATTCTTGGACCACAAAACTACATCCTCAGCCTCTGGCCTCTGTTTTTTTGATGAGTGTAATTTGGAAGGGATTTGGACAATTGGGAAAAACTGCTAACACATTTTATACAACCCTCCGACTGGAAGCCACTCAACCCCCAAGGGAACTGATGCCTTTTGTATAGAAAAAGCTGACCCAGCATCCACCTGCATCAACTTGATCCACTCTGCTTTGACATCCTGAGCAAACACCCTGTGCCTTTGGAGCAAAATAAATCCATACCCCCAAGAGAGAGAAATGGAAGGCTTGGATGACTGGAGAGGGAGCCCTGACAACCAACTTACAAAGAATAAGGATTTGTGGAAGGCTGTGAATTTAGAAGGACCTGTAGTGCTATACCTACCTTCGTCCAAAAACAGAAGTAAAATAAAAAACAACAAAAAAACCTCCATAGGTGGCAGTGTTATTAGTTTTAAAGGAAAATGCTCAACATACATAAAAACAGAAACAACAGTATCAGGACTTACATGCCAACCATCCAACTTTTCAACAATTAACAAATCACAACCAACCTCCTTTCCTTCACATCTCTCTGCTAGCGCCTCCCTAACCCCAACGGGTATTTCAACCTCACTCAATATTCAATTTAACTACAAGTTAAGGATTTTTAAAAGCCATAATTATGGTATCAGTACTAAAACTAAACAAAACTAATATCCATCCATCAAATAACAGGAACAAACGTCCTCCACTATCTCAATGTTTTAAAAGGTTCTCTCATCAAATCAGGATTCTATAAAGACCCAGAAGTTTTAACGCCGCGTTACATCTCTTGATTCACCTAGGAGCCAATAACTCCACTGACTCTATTCCGGGAATACTACAGGAAACCTGATCGTACGCATGTAAATTTGCATATAAACTCATAAACACAAGGCACACACTCCACCTCTCCTGGAGGACTTAACAATACTGAGAGCCACCAAGCACGTGTCCTCTGCAAGGGTGCAAAGGTGCGAGTTATCCTGGGATGGGAGCGACAGCCGCCCCGCTTACCCGAGCCTTTGCACCAGTGCGCGTTTCCTTCCTTCCACGGCCGGATCCGCGCGGTCCCTCCGAACGCGGGGCCCCGCCTGCCGCCTGCTCCCAGGACCACCTGCGCAGGTGAGAGAAAGCTGCTCCAGCCGCGGGGTTCCCGAGGGCTGGCCCAGGTAGTCCGGAGGGATCGAGGGCTCGCGAGGCCGCTCACGGAGGAACCCACCAGGGCGCTCCGCCCTCCAAAGCCGCGAAGCTTAATCCCCTCGCCCGCAGCGCGCGCGGACGCCGTCCGTAACGACCCGCCAGCCCCAGGAACGCAAAGTCGGCTCCGGGTGACACGCGTGCGAGTGCACGGGACGGCAGTCACCTGCGAGTGCCAGGAAGGAGGGCGAAATCACACACCCCATTTCCATACCATCACCTGTTTTACCACGTTCAAAACCAACCCCGCGGGCTCCGGTCCCCAAACCCACCTCAGACCCGTCGCGTCCCACTCCGAGCTCGGAAGGCTCGCGCGCCGGTGGCCGCACTCCTGGGTCCCTAAGGTAGTCGAGAAACCCCAGCTCCCCAAATCCCGCAAGGGAAATCCGTCCCCTCCCAACGCCGGGGAAGCCCGGCGCGACGCGGGGGCCGCGGACCCGTCAGCCCTGGGGCCGGGCCGCAGGGACACCCGAACGCCTCCCCCGCCCCGCCCCGCCCCGCACTCACCCGCGACTCGCGGCTCGCGCTAGGCGTCCGGCGCTCGGAGTCTGAACTCGGGCGGCGAGGTCGCCGCCTAGGAAACTGCCGCGCCCGACGCCAGGTGACCGCCCGCGGGAGGGCAGGGCCGCTGCCCGCCCACCACTGGCCCCGCCCCGCCCCGAGCGCTCCCGGGGGAGGGGAGGGGCGGGGGGCGGGGAGCGCAGCCCCCGGGACCCCAGGCCACCTCCTCAGGTTCCAGACCCGGAAGAGCGGGCGTGGGCGCCGGGCACCGCAAGCTCGGTCTATGTCCTGGCCACACAGAGGCCGTGGGGGGTGAGGGGGTGCCCTGCTGGTGGGGTGGTAGGAGGCGACAGGGGCTGCCACCCCTCACGGGCTAGAAGGGCATAGGGATTGGGGCTGGCTGAGTGACGCCTTATCGGTGCAGGGTGCAGGGTGCAGGGTGCGGGGGCTGCTGGATGCTTGGTGTGACCACCTTCCTGATGCTAGGCCTTAAAGACCCAGCCCCAACAGAAAGAGTGCCCCACGTCTCCCCTCCCTCCTCCACGCCCCTCAGGCAGGAAGGGCAGGGCACCTTTCGGTCCACAGCGTCTTAGTTACCTAACAGTTTGGTAAATTTCCAGCTTTGGTAGTTGTCTCCAGATGTGAATACACCCCGGTGACAGAACTTGAGACGTTCATGCCACGAAATGACTCCCTGGGTGCACTATGAATTCTGGTTTTTAAATTAAAATCTGCAAATCACACACATTGTCTTTTGTGTGCCCACAGTGCTGATTTGTTATAGCTGTTCAGCAAGTATTTGTTGAGCATCTATGACTTGTTAGTCATTTTTATAAAATATGACACATTTTCCTCCTGCCGCTTCTCCTCTTCATATAGAGCCTTAAGGAGCCTGGGCCTCTCTTAACCTTGGAGTAAGTCTACACTGGCCTTGACAGGAACTCTTTAATGGCCTCTCGAGAGAGTAAGAACCCTAACAGAAGTAAGTGTGGGCTGCTAGGGAACCAAAGAGGGGCTTCACTCATCTGGGGAGGTCAGAGAGGGTCCTGGAGAGGGAGAGAGATCCTCTGAATTAGGAAGGACTAGGATTCCCCAAAATATGAGCAGTTTCAGCCCAGTTCCACCATGGGCTAACAGAAGCAGAGGGCCAGAGAATGCATGTTCTAATAGGAGAATGGCAAAGAGGGTCAGTACTGCTGCCAGGGAATGGACGGGAGCTGAGTTAGTGGTAGGCACTGGGGTCAGATCATACTCCTAACACATAACAGCCACCATCTATGGAGCGTGAACTGTGATACAGGAGTTGGAAATACATCACTCCCAACTAGGCTCACAATAACCCTACAAGTTAGGGTTATTTGTTGTCTTTACATAAAGGGAAATAAGATCCAGGAGGAAGCCAGGCTTTCCTCCAGTAGGATCCAGGGAGTTGAATTTGTCTTCCAATGCTCCAGCATCCCCAGGTATTCCCAGATGCCTGCTGCTTTCCCTCCATTCCCAAAGCCTGTGTCAAAAACTACACTCACATCTCTCCAGCCTGGGAAGATGTGCACTTGGAGATGTCTGTGCACACAAGACACTTCCCAGGGGTCTTATAAAAATAGAAGTGAAGCTGAGCTCAAGCCTTCTTGGAACACTGACTCTGTTTCTCTGCCTCCCTCTCTTGAGCAGTATTTATCAACAGTAGTGCCCAGAACTCCTAGAAATCCACCATTCAGCAGCACTTCTGAGGCATTAGGTCCTCCAGGCCGCATCACTAATTGGTTAATCTTCCCTCATGAGACAGACATTACTAACTGCCTCCTCAGTAATCTTCCGCTTTTACTGTGTAAGCAAATCCCGGTTTCATTCAGAGAAGCAAAGTACCAAGCTAAAGTATTCACCTTTCTAGAGGTCATCACTGGGGTGGTCACACTGACATGATTCTGGCCAATGAGGTGTAGAAGAAGGGGTCACATGACATGTTCTGGCCAATGAGTTATAGGAGGACGTTCTGGGCATGCTTTTGTTTTACTGATGCAGAGACATTGTTCCCTTTCTTTTTCTGTTCTCTTCTTTCCCTGAGGCTGCCTGTGCAGTAGTAATCTTAGGCCGTAGAGCAACAGCAAGAGAGAAGGAGGAACAACACCCACCCTGAACTGCCTCATTTCAGCCTTCTTATTATGTGAGGAAAAATACCCCTCTTGCCTTTGTAATGCAGTCAGGGTTTTTTACATGCAATCCCAGTAGCTTCAGTGCTCTCAAAAATAAAAAACCACCCAGGTGCAATGTAATCCCAGCAACTCTGGAGGCTAAGGCAGGAGGATTGCAGGTTCAAAGCCAGCCTCAGCAACTGAGTGAGGCCCTGAGCAACTAAGCAAAACTCTTGTCTCAATATAAAATATAAAAAAGATTAGCGATGTGGCTCAGTGTTTAATTGCCCAGTACTGGGTTCAATCCCCAGTACCAAATAAAGTAAATAAATAAATCAAAAATCAGTAATCAATCTAGCCAACCTGACCAGGTGTTATAGCAGAAATAGGATGGATTTTGGCATTAAGATAGCCCAGATTTGAGTTTCAGTCCTTTCATTTATGTTAGTTAATGACCTTAGGCAAGTTTGTGAAATTAAATTATGTGTTGTAAAATTAGAAGCTACGGAAAAGCACAAGAATAGTTCCTGGCATATGGGGAATGATAAATAAATGATCACTGACATAATTCTTATGTTCCAGTTTCCAGCCTCCACCAAATGGTTCCCTGGCAAATGTGTAAATTCCAAATCACATTTCCCATTTCACTTCTTAGACAGAGTTTTTTCCTATGCAGATCTTAGATGCTTTGTAACAGCAAACTGAATCTCAAAGTTGCGTAAAAACCTCTTGCCTAGTATCTTGTTTCTTCATTTCCTTGACTGTATCTGCCCTCAAAAAAAAAAAATTTTTTTTTTTAAAGAAAAAGGGGATAGTGAGAGAGAAAGGGGAGGGGAGAGAGAAGCAGTTTTTATTTAGTTTTTCATGTGACTTTCATTCCTTGGACACTTCATTGTGTACGTGGTGATGGGGTGCGCTTTCACGCATAAGTGCCGTAATGCTGAGCCACTGCGCCACCCCACCTCCAAAACTTTTAAAGAACAGAAGAAAATGCTTTGTTTTGACCAGTCACGAATTATTACTAATATATTAGTTTATGAGTATATATTTCAATTTTGACTCACAGTTCATTTTTCTTTAAAATCAGGAACTATAATGTCAATGCTTCTAGGTTTGTATTTTAAATTGCCAAATAAGATATTTTAATGGTGCAGAAACATGTTTTTGCTGAAGTTGAATTGCATTATTATTCAACTATTATTCACTTAGCTCTTTTTAATATTGTTGTTTTTATGTTTGATTTGTTTATTTGTTGCTTAGTACTGGGGATTGAACCCACAGCCTTCCACATGCTAAGCTGGCATTCTACCACTGAGCTGTACTCACAGCCTTCACCTAGCTTTTTAATTTAAAAAATAGCACATGTTTTCAATCGCTACCGAAGGTTTTAAGTAAATAAATGAACAAAAAAAATGAATGGGCTGCAATATATTTAACTTGTCTTCTGTTACTAGACATTTAAGTTCTTTCTAGTTTCTCTTGACTACAGAAAACATGCTTGAACACCTTTGTCCCCACACTTCTGCCCATTTGTGCAATCTGACCACTTCTCCCCACTCCACTGCTTCCCACCAGATCCGAGACACACATACACACATCTCTCTCTCTCTCTCTCCCTCTCCCTCTCTCTCTCTCAGCTGGGTGATTAGAATAACCTCCTGCATGGCTGTTATGTTTGCTCTCACCCTCCTTCAGTCCATTTGCAATACACCTGCTAGGAAAGCCATATGAAAATGTGGATCACTTGATATCTGTCTCTGCTCAAAACCTTGAAACGGGCGGGAGCCATGGCTTAGCAATTTTGGTGCTTGCCTCACATGCACAGCAATGCAGGTTCAAGCCCCAGCACCATGTACACAACGAAGTGTTGGAGCAATGAAAGTCACATGAAAAACTAAAAAACTGATAAATTGATTCTCTCTTTCTCTTTCTCGCACTGTCTGTCTTAAGAAACAAAAACAAAACTACAGCAACAACAACAAAAAAAAACGTTGAAACAGCTTCTCACTCACTCAGAGTTTAACCTAGAGTCCTCACAATGACCAACAAAGCTACACTGTCTGCCCCCATTGCCATTACCTTCCTGAACCATCTCCTTCCTTTTCCCACTCCACCTTACTCCAGCTGCACTAGCTTCCTTGCTGGTTTTTAAAATATGCTGGATAGGGTTCTGTTGCAGGGCCTTTGCTCTTGCTGTTTCCTCTGTTTTGAAACTCTCTTCTTCCAAATGCTCCCCTTCTTCAGGTCTTTACTCACACAAGACTCTTCCCTGATCACCAATCTCAGATTACAAAGTGTCTGGTATCACCTGGTCCCCTTCCTTGCTTTCTCCTTCTCATTAGCACTTTTTGCTTTCTAACATACTATATCTTATATGTTTACCTCCTTTACTATTTTCCTGCCAGCCTTCCACCCCAGGATGTGAGTTCTGAGGAATGTGAATTTTTGTTTCATTCATTGCAGTGTCTCCAGCACCTTACAGAATATTTAATAAATATTTGTTGAATGGATGAAAGTTTGTTTAAACATGTCAGATAAGTTCCCAGAAACAGAATTTCTGGGTTACAGGGATTCATATTTAAAATTTTCATCAAAACTGCCAAACTCTCCTTTTAAAAGTTTGGGACAACATTCTGACCCACTGTGGCTGAGCATCCATACACTTAACACTTTGACCATATATATCTTTCCAAAATTTTATGTGGACAGTTTGTCAGTCCAATGACAGACAACAGAATCTACCCTAGCTACTCACACAGGAAAAAAAAAAATATATATATATATATATATAC
>PVKS010016156.1:6021-44721 GCA_004027875.1 Aplodontia rufa
TGCACTACTGCCCTCGGCTAATTGTTTTTTGATAAGCTAGGTGAAATAAAAATATTATTAGAAATAAGTCCACCTTCTTATAAACAGTTTTTTAAAGAGAGAAAGATTGAATCCACTTTATTTTTTCATCTGGCCTTTGTTTCTCTGACACGTAGTTGTGCACGTGGTGCTGGGGTTTGAACCCAGGTCCTGGCACAAGGCCAGCAAGTGCTCCAACCACTGAGCCAGTGCTCCAGCCCCTAAGATCATTTTTTTTTAAGAGAGAGAGAGAATCAATTTTATTTAGTTTTCATGTGGGCTTTGTTGCTCCAACACTTCGTTGTATACATGGTGCTGGGGTTGGAACTCGGGTCCTCGAGCGTGCCAGGCAAGTGCCACAACCACTGAGCCAGCGCTCCAGCCCTGAGATCATGTTTAACATGGCCGCGAAACATTTAAAACTAGCTTGTGCTGTTTCTACTGGACCGTGCTGGGTAGAGGGCAGGGTCTCCATCTAGGGATACGTACAGAGGCACGGTTCAGCAGCGGAAGGGAACGCTGAAAAGAGGGCGCAAGCGTCGTGCAGATGTTTACCACATGGAGAAGCAGATCGACGCATTGGAACAGCTTCAGAAAGCAAGGCGACATCATAGAGGCCAGGGATGCTTGCCACAAAAGCGTCCCAGCCGTGACCGCTCCTGTTAGAGAAGGCTAGGTGTGCGTGATGTATAGCACAACTTTCCAGCCAGATAAACAGACACAGAGGAATTAATATCCGGTTTCTTGTGGGCAATAGGATTTCCAAATACAGAGCTCACCGCCTGGTTCAGCATCCTGGGATATTGCCACATGGGACCCCAGGGCTCAGGCAACGGCCTCATCTTAGATTCTAGGACCGGGAGAGCTGCGAAGGTTTTTTGCTGAGCATTGGAGCCTAGCATGTGCAACCACAGGGCGCTGCCCTGGCTGGGCCTCAGTTTCCCCGTCCACACGGTGGTGTATAAAGTCCCAGCCAATTTTAACACCCGACCCTGTGCCTGCTTATTTGGGGCTGGTTCCACAAACTCCGTGGGGGAGGATTGTCTCCTCTCTCAAAGTCTCTGTCACTAGGAAGCATGGTAAACGGTGTCCCCAGACACCCATCCTCGCAGAAAGAGCCACCCATCATAGCGACAGGCAGAATGGCCGCCCCAGCTTTTCCAGCCCCGAGGCCTGGTTCCTCACTAAATATTTCTATCAAGGCAGCGCTTTGGAAGCGAGGCAATGCCTCGATTTAAATGCTTTATTAGCGCTGAGTGCTGCCTCAAATCCTTTTTGGAAGCAGACTGGGTATAAATTACAAATAAATAAATGAAATTAGCCCAGACACGGTGGCTGGGACCAACAACGGGAAGGATGGTTGAATCTTTGCTCTTAATTGGGGGCATCCTTTACAGAACCACACCTGCCAGGGGAAAGGAGGACACACGGACCAACTTCATCACCCTTCAGGAAATCTGCACACTGCCCACCCTCCTCCTGCCCCTGAGATTTAAATTCCACAGAAGAATTTCTTCCCACACCCTTTCTGGGTTAAGTGGGAGATATAGAAAGCGTTGGTCCTGCCCTCGAGGAGCCAACCACTTTTAGGGACAACAAAATTTTTAAAAATGAACAAGACCCCAGTCGGACAGAAATGCATGGATGCGGAAGATCAGCAATTGGCGATTTACCGTGGAGTCAGCGGGTTTTGCGGTCGCGCTGAGGCCCCTGCTGCTCAGAGCGACCCCAGCTAGAGATTTCCCAGCACGACTGGGAGTCCCGTCGGAGGGTCCAGGCACAGGGCGAGGTTGCCATGACAGCCATGCACAGCAGTCAGGAATTTCGGCAAAAGGCTGGGCCTCGGTGTCCCCGCCGACCTCCGATCTCTGCAGCCTTAGCCGATGACAGGTCCTCATCTGGGAGCCAAGACCTAGCACCAGAGGTGGCAGGGCTACAGCAGCCACCGCAGAGCCGACGGCAGCCAAAGCTCCAGAGGGTCCTTCGTCCCTCCAGCCAGTCACGAAGGCCACTGCACACACCAGGACCGTCACTATAACAGAAGCCTCGGTGACCCACTTACAAAGAGAAAGGCTGGTTTTTGCGCACAGATTTGGGAGTTCGGATTCATGGTTGATTGGCCTTGCTGTCTTGGGCCTGTGGCAAGATCATGTTGGGGAAGAGAACCGCTTAACCCCTGAGCAGGAAGGAGAAAAGAGAAAGAGGAAGGCCAGGGTCCCTCAGTCCCCTCCAAGGGCGCGTCCCCCGTGACCTAAAGGCCGCCACCAGCCCTACTTCCTACTGGTTCCCAGCGGCCCCACCCTGAGGAATTCTGTAGCTCACGGTCCTCTGGATCCTCTGGAGGACGTCAGCATCCAAACTGCATGGTGCCTGCCACGCGCTGGGGACACAGCACTTTAGGAAATAACTGGTGTGTGCTTGAGCTGCTGTAGGGAGCGTGTTGGGGTCCAAGCAAAGGTCAGTTCAGCCCAGTAGAATCAGGGCAGCCCTTCCTGTGGGGACCTCCACGTCAGCTCTGGGCGGACGTGCTGGAAGTAGTGAAATGACAGGGAGAGAGCTGGGCTCTACGCAGAGGGAGCAGCGAGACGCCCTTCACGCAGAGTGAGGCCCTCTTAGTGCTGAGTACGCACCTGTCTCCTCGCAGGGCAGGCGACCGTGACCCCCACCCTTTGCCCCTCCAGTTGGCCCGAAGAATCAGCACCATGGATGACAAGATGTCAAAGCTGAGCCGTGCCCTGGTGGAGATCAAGAGGAGGTTTCAGAAGACGGTTACTCAGTTCATGAATTCCGTCTTGTTGGCAGCAGGTAAGGGGGCGGAGAGGTGGGTAAAGGCCTATTGGGTGGCTTCCCAAATCCCGGTCACCCGTGTCAGTCAGGGTTCAGCTTTATTCCCACCGACCTCACTTGGAGTCTGAGCCTCCAGGGAGGCCCGTGCAGCAGGGCTCAGTCCCCATTTTACGAGGGGAACTTGGGCTCGGTCATGCTGGGATTGGCCTTCAGCCACAGAGAAGAACAAGGTGACGTGGCCAGCTGCTGTCTCTAAGCTCCCTTCCTGCGTGTCCTTATGGCTTCATGCAAGCGTCTTA
The DNA here is from genome assembly GCA_004027875.1 of Aplodontia rufa. Classification (NCBI taxonomy): domain Eukaryota; kingdom Metazoa; phylum Chordata; class Mammalia; order Rodentia; family Aplodontiidae; genus Aplodontia; species Aplodontia rufa. The sequence continues at coordinate 9,126 of PVKS010016156.1, forward strand.
TTTTCCCAGGGCCCTCATTGTCTCTCTGTGTCCCTCTCGGTCCCCATGCACACACCTACGTCACCTCCCTGTTCTTTGCTTGTGTGAAAATCTCAGCAGAAAAGAAAAGCTATCACCTCACCTGGGTGTCCCTGTTAGGCCACAGAGCACCCAGAGGCCCTTCCACACCTCTGCTGTCCTCCTGTCTGCTGGTTCAGCCTAGAAACAGGGGGACACTAACCCCCACTCCATGTCGCCCCCTGGCCTGGTGCTCGAGGGACTTTCTCCCGTCTCTGCAGACCATTTCTCCTCGCGGAGGAAAGTCTTCCTCGAGCCCTGCAGAGCCCACCCTCCTCTGGGCCTCCATGGCTCCGTATGCATGATGTAGTCACCAGTCCTGCAACCTGGATTGTGACCTCTCCCTAATGTGTCCATCCTTCCTGACTGCCCAGGAGGTTCAAGGGGCGGCACCCTGTCTTGCGCTCCCTGTATCCTCGTAGAGTGCTCTTCAGTAGCCATTTGCGTAAGTGAACGAAGGAATGGAGGCCCTTGGCCTCAGAGATGCTCCAGTCTAGTAGGGAAAGCGAGACAAGGATATAAACCATACTGTCAAACCCCACCGTGGGCACAGCTGTAATGCACCAAAAATGTGGAAAAGAATGAGCTCTACAAAGAAAGCCGACGAAACTGAGCTGCATCTCAGGGCGTGGGGAACAGCATTTTCAGGGACGGGAACAGCATGACCCAGAAAGTGCTCAGAACCTAGGCTCTACGTTGGGTGCTAAGGACAACACAAGGCAGAGTCTAACCCAGACCCGTGGGGGAAGTGAGGTTGAAGCTGCGTCTTGCAGAATGAGTGGGAAAGAGATTCATTCACTCTCGCCTTCAGCTCATCACTGACTTGCTAGGATTGGGTCCACCGTGCTACACGCAGAGGGAGGTGGGTGGGGCAGGAGAACCCCAGAGTTGAAGATGAGCCCAAGGGGGCTCCATGGTCACGGCCCCAGGCAGGGCAAAGTCAGGCAGTGTCTTTTGTCCACTAGGTCTGTTCACCATTGAATACCCCACCATGAAGGAAGACACAGATGCTGGCCGGTTGAGGATGAAATCCGGGTCCCACCTCGAGAGGGCCACTAAGATGAGTTTGTACTCAGGAGAGCTTCTTTCCCGGTCCCAGTCAGCCCGACCAGATGCTTTAATAGAAGAGTCTACAAAGGAGGAGTCTGTGTCCACCCCTGTGAGCCCCGTCCGGAAGAAGAGCATCAGAATCTACACCAAAGTCTCAGTCGCATCCAGGTCAGCTCAGTCCTGTATTTCCTGCATGTGTGAAGGGCGGTGAGGATACAGTGAGAGCCACGCAGATGAGGGCCCTCCCACGGGAAGCTTAACTCCTAGGGTCGGGGAAAGGCAGGAGCTAACGTTGGCGCTGCCTCCTGCCTAGGGTGAAGTGGTGGGAGAGGGTGCGGTGGCGCACGCCTGCAATCCCAGCTATTCGGGAGGTTGAGGCAGGAGGATCGCAGGTTCAAATCCAGCCTCAGCAACTTAGCGAGGTCTCAAAATAAAAAATAAAGAGCGCTGGGGATGTGGCTCAGTGGTTAAGCACCCCTGGGTTCAATCCCTGCTACCAAACAAACAAACAAAACAGCAACTCAAAGCTGCTGCAGACTCCTCTTACACTCCGCACGCCAGGGGCCCTGCCCAGCTTCTTTGTCCGGAAGACGGTTTGCTCTCAAAGCTTACGGGTGCCCATGCAATGGCTGCACTTTGTTGTGTAGGTGGTGCTGGGGTTCAAACCCGTGTTCTCACGCATGCCAGGCAGGCACCGTAACCACGGAGCCACCGCTCCGGCCCCTCAATATTTTTTTTTAAAAAGAGAAAGTGAGTGTGAAAGAGAGAGAGAGAGGGAGAGAGGGAGAGAGAACCAATCTTATTTAATTTTTCATCTGTTTTCGTTTTTCCAACACTTAGTTGTGCATGTGGTGCTGGGCTTCGAACCCCGCGGAAGTGCCAAATTATGTTAGATTTTAAGAATAACCAAGAATGCATGCTCTGGGCTGGACGCCACTGAGCCCGGTAACACGCATGGTTTTTACACGATTCGGTGCCTCTGAAAGGTAAACGGCAGCAGGCGGCCGCTGGGAAGGGAGAGTCGAGAACAGGTCCTTTTACCTGAAGAATTAACTGTCTTTGAAATTCCCTGGGTTTTTCTGTTTTTCCTGAGTAGATCTTTATCTCACCCACATTTGTTGCTTCACACATTTGTTTGAGAGCGGGTCTCACAATTAAGATGGTTAATTTGAAGGCTTTTTCTAGCGCGTCTAAAATCCGTATTTACTCAACGGCAGGTTCTGTTCATTTTATTTCCCATGAGTAGGCCATACTTTCTTGTTTCGCTGCATAACTCATAATTTTTCTTGAAAACTGAACATTTAAAATGTGATGATATAGTAATTCTGGAAATCACATTCTCTTCTGTCCCTGGGCTTTGTTGTTGCTACTTACTGTGGTTTGCAGTTGTTTCTTTAGTGACTTTTCCAAACTATTTTTGTAAGCACTCTGTTCTTTGTCATGTGTGTTGTGAAAGCCTCTGTCCGGTTAGTGTAGTGGTCATTCGGTGATTTCAGGTAAACTCTTATCAAAGATGGAAAGCTCTCGCCGAGTTTGCAGATCGGCGGTGTTGGGGACCTGCATCGGTGCTTTTGGCCAAGCTGTTTGCAGCTGTGTGTTAACCTCCACTCTGTCCCGTGCAGAGCCCGAAAGATCAGCCAGGTGTTTTCAGGCCTCTTCAAAACATGATTCCAGGCAGGCCGAGACAGAAGGATTGCAAGATCAAGGCCGGCCTCAGCAATCTGGGGAAGGCCCCAAGTCTTTGTGCAAATCAAAAACAAAATGCACCGGGGATGCGGCCCAGTGGTAAAGCAGCCCCCCAAAATACCTGACATCGGGTCTCCAGACTCTCCCCTGTACAAGAGACCTTTCGAAGCCTTTGTTCTACCAGTCCCTCCTTCCCCAACCTCTTTATTCCTAGAATTTTCGTCTGTCCTTTGGGGCACCATCGGTTATCCCAGGCTACGCCTGAGATCTTTGTCTTTAAATGTTGTCAATGAATCCTTCCCAGGGCAAAGTCAGGTCCCTGAGCTGATCCCTCCAGGGACCTCCAGACAGGTCAACCTAGAGGTTGAGGCCCGGGTCTGCCCCTCTGGTCCCTGCAGGCTGAGTCTGGGATGTGGGCCCACGAACGTGGGGAATCAGGGACGAGGCAGAGGAGAAAGTTAGAACACCAAAAATGTTAATGGTTTGTTTTTTAAACAGCTCCCTGATGCTTGCTAGGTTTTTATTATTATTAAATGCCGGAGGTCTGATAAAATGGGGTTTGACAGATTTTTGCTAACTTGACTTCTGCTCTAGTGGAGGGAGAGAGTTTCGGAATCTTCTCACTCTTCTAATTTGGGTGGCTTTACCTCCCCTCTTCCTAGAATTTTAAAAACATCCCCTGTATTTTTTTTTTTAAGAGAGAGAGAGGGAGAGAGAGAATCAATTTTATTTAGTTTTTCATGTGCCTTTCGTTGCTCCAACACTTCATTGTGCACGTGGTGCTGGGGTTTGAACCTGCATCCCTGTGCTTGCCAGGCAAGCACTGAAATCACTGAGCCACTGCTCCAGCTCCAGAAAATAATATGAATTTCAAATGACTTGTATTGCTCTTATTTGGGGAGAATCTGGTTTCTAATCCCAGCCCTTGTCACTTAAATGACTGTGAACTTGGCCTTCACGCAGGGAGAGCCTTGTGCTTTCTGATTTATAGATGGTAGTGAAAGACCCCGACCTGCCTGTTTCACAGGGTTGTTACAGAATTAGCCAAGGCCCTGTCTGTGCTGGGGGCTGTGGCTGCTGTAAACACGGGGTAAGGCAGCAGTGATTCGAGGAAGCAGCACTTTCTTTCTTTAGAGTTTCTTCCCATCCGTGCCCAACCTCTCACAAGCACCCAGGGCAGGGTGTGGCACAGAACCGTTGCCTAATAAATGTCTGAGCTTCTATTGATCTCTGTTGAATCTTTACTATCTGCAGAGTGCTCCCATTTTCTTGACTAAGCAAAACATTCCATGCACGTGAGCTTCTGTCCAGTAGCACAGAGAAGTCTAATGATAGAAGAAAAATACACGTGCGCTAGGGAACGAGCAATGCTGGGGGGGGGTTAAGCAGGCACGAGAAAGAGGAACAGGGTGGGAAAACAGCGGGGCAGTCAGAAAATCTAAGGAGGTGACTTTAAACAGACGTAGAGGAGGAGAGCGAGTGGGTTTTGTGGCTCCGGGGGAACAGCAAAAGCAAAGGCCCTGGGGTTGGCACCTACGCGGAGGCCAGTGTCGCAGGAGCACAAGGAGCAAAGGTGAGATTTTGGGGAATCAGAGGGCTGGGGCGGTGGAGCCCACACAGCCCTGAAGGCCACTGTGGGAGCTTTGGCTTTTATTCTGTAAAAGAAAGAAAATTTGTAGAGCGCTTGCCTGGCATGAGCAAGGACGCAGGTTCAAACCCCAGCACCACGTGCACAGCTGAGTGTGGAGCGATGAAAAATAAACAAAGTTGGTTCTTTCTCTCAATTCTCACTTTAAAAAAATAAAAAGGAAAGTCCCTGGAGGGTTTCAGAGAGAGTAGTGGCAAGATACCACTCAGGTTTTAACCCCATCCTTGAGTGTAAACTGAGGAAAGGCCAGGAAAGAGAGCACGGACCCTAAAAGAGGCATTTAAGAAATGAGGGATGTGTGGTCAGGTTTAGTGGCACATACTGTAACCTGGCAACTCAGGAGGCTGAGGCAGGAGGATTGCAAGTTTGAGGCCAACCTCAGCAACTTAGCAAGACCCTGTCTCCAAGTAAAATCGAAAGGGCTGGGGATATAGCTCAGCAATAGAGCACTTGCCTAGCATGGCAAGGTCCTGGGTTCCATCTCCAGTACCACCAAAGAGAGAAAGAGAGAGGCTTAGACTGTGTTGATGGCGGTGGAAGGCAGGAAAGTGGTCAGACTCAGGGTGTGTCTTGCACATAAAGAGTGCAAGTGTGTCTTGCCTGCAGATGGATGGAATGGGACATGGGCTGTGAGCAAGATAAGTTAAAGATGACTCCAAACTGTTGGCTGGCTAAATGGATGAATGAGTACCTCGTTTGCACCCAAGGAAACTGAGGCACGGGAGATAGGGGATCGTCTGAGACCAGACTAGAAATCTGTAGCCAGGAGCGACAGGGCAGGGGCTTGTGCCCAGTCCCCGGAGGACCCTCTAACTGTGCTGCTCCCTGCAGAGGGAAGATGAGGGAGGTGCACAGCCCCACCAGGTGGGCCGCCTCGCCCTCCGACTGCCCCATGGTGCTGCGGAAGCTCTTGCGCAAGGAGGACACCCGGGCCGTCTGCAAGTGCATCGTGAAGGCGCCCACGGTGTCCGACGTGGAGCTCGAGCGCTTCCTGTCCGCACCCCGGGACCCCAGCCAAGTGCTGGTGTTCGGCATAGTGTCGGGCCAGAACCTGACCGGCACGGCCCAGCTCCAGTGGGTCCTAGACACGCTGTACAACCACCAGCAGCAGGGCCGGGCCTCCCCCTGCATCCAGGTTGGTTTGGCCCCACAGAGGAAGACCCTGTGGTGCTAGGGCCACAGAGAGCCACCCTCCTCCTGCTCCTGTTCTACCCAGGTCTTCGCCGCCCTCCCTACTGTCTGGATGTTTCGCTCCCCTCTTCTCTCTCCTCCTAAGTTTCTGTACCCTGAGGCAGGAGGATCGCAAGTTCGAGGCCAGCCTCAGCAACTTAGGCCCTAAGCAACTTAGCAGGACCCTGTCTCAAATTAAAAAAAAAATAAAAAATAAAAAGGGCTGGAACTGTTGCTCAGTGGTTAACGCCTCTGGGTTCAATCGCTGTTACCCAAGAAGAAAACAAATTGTACACCCTGTGGCTGGGAACCCCCTCTGCGCTGGGCCTCTGCCAAGCCTGAGGCAACTGCTGTCAACCCAGACAAAAGCCAGGCCCTGGAGCAGCTTCTAGCACTGCAGCAAGCACAGCAGGCCCCAGCAAGGGCCGGGACAGGGCAGCTACGGCGGTGCAGCAGCCCAGGGCCGCGTACCTGCCACCTCCTGGATTCCTGCCAGGCCTTCCCAGGTGTTTGGGGTTTGGGCAGAGGTGGAGCAGATGACTGGTCAGGGTCCCAGTTCATTAAGGCTGAAGCCTGAGAGGGGCCTTAAGAAGCCAGATTACTCCTGTAATCCCAGTGACTCCGGAGACTGAGGCAGGAAGATTCTGAGTTGGAAGCCAGACTCAGCAACTTAGCAAGAAGCTGTCTCAAAATAAAACTAAAGGGCTGGGGTTATAGCTTAGTGGTTCAACTCCCAGTACAAAAGTTGGTTTGTAAAATACAGTGTTCTTTCTGGGCACAAGGGCGCACGCCAGTAATCCCAGCAGCTCGGAGTTCAGGCAGGAACTTGCTGCCAGCCTCAGCAACTTACTGAGGCCCTGTCTCAAGAACAGAAACAGAGCTGGGGTGTGGCTCAGTGGTTAAGCACCTGGGTTCAATCCCTGGTAGAAAGAAGGGGTGGGGAGGGAGAAAGGGTTCTTTGGAGCCAATGGCCCACGTCCTGGCCTCTGTCAAGTCATTCCTAGGTCTCAGTCTTCAGCGTCCTCTGTCCTCTGAGTGTCCTGTCATTCCCAGCAGTGTTACTATGGTTTAAAGCTGGCCCAGTGCCCAGGCAGACGGAAGCAGAGGCAGCCACGTGGGCATGTGAGCGGGTGTCCTTCCTCCCAGGCCTGCTGGGCCCTGTCCTCTCTACCCGTTGCTGTGGCTCCATTGCTCTGAGTTTGCTCGAGAGCCTTGGTGCAGCTGGTTGTGTGAACCTGATAACTAAACACCAGGTGTGGTCCCGGGTTTCACATTTTAAATTGAAAGATCATGGCAGTGGAGCAGGACAGCTGGAAATAAAAGACACAACACCAGAAGACAGCTCATAGCCACACTAATGAATCTGTAGTTCCCAGAAAGAAGGGGAAAGAGGCCGGCGGCGACCTGACCTGACCTGACCCTGCCTTGAGCTATGGGTTCCATTCAGGTCCATGCGCTAGATTTAGTGACTGAAAGGGGGTCCAGGGGCACAGCTGGTGGGCAGCAGGGGTGGGGACATCCCCTGTGCTATGGAATGTGGACTCCAGCCTGAAAGCAGGTGCACCAGGCACACAGTGTCCATCTGTGACCTCTGCAGGGCCTCTCCAGGGCACCCCCGAGGTCCCAGGCTAGTGGATGTAACATGCAGGGGAGTCATCTCTGCGATGGCCATTGCCCTCAGAGAGCTCTGAATACATCCAGGGGACATCCCCTGGGGTGGTCATGCAGGGGCTACAGGGGTGACCCAAGGCCTCTTCTTGGCATGGGGGTGACGGGCTCCCACATTTCTCTCTTGGCAGTGCCGGCACGACCCCTACCGCCTGCTGCGTTATGACCTGGACAGCCCGCTGCAGAAGGACCCGCCCCTGCTGGTGAAGAAATACGCTGTGGTTCAGGGGATGGTTCTGGTGAGCCGGGACCTGGTGAGGGACTGGCCAGCCAACTGCCCGCACTGTGGTCTCAGCCGCTGGGTCCTGCAGAGCTCAAGGGCAGGGAGGGAGGACCTGTGGGATCAGAGAGCTGGACTGTGGAGCGCCGCCCAGCACACGGAGCCAGAGCTGGAGCCTCACTGACCCACAGGTCCCCCATCCCAGGAGACCCAGACAACCTGCCAGTCCACACCCACACTAACCTCTTGGTGTCCGGACTTCGCCGTCCTTCTCTACGTATCTACTTCAGGTTCCTGCCGTTTTCATTAAGAAAGCGCGAACACTTCTTCTTTAGATAGTTTGTAACTTCTTTAGATAGTTTGTCTTTAGATAGTTTGTAACACCTGACTGTCGACCTCTCGATAAGAGGCTGTCATTTCCTCTCTGTCCAAGCGACTGCTGTAAATCTAGATCCCTTGTCCTTTTCCGTCCCTTCCCTGCGCAGGCAGGAATCTCGGGACTGCTTCTTTGTGCTGGAGACTGATTCACAGCGGGCGGGGGTGTAAGAGCCTTGCCCTCAAGGGGACCCCACTGTATGAATGAGCCCAGAGGTGCATCCCAATAAGTGGGTCAGAAGCGGAGGGGCCAGCCCGCCCCAGGCAGGTGAGCGGGAGCCCTCTGAGCAGGAGGACACCCTTCTGGCCCCAGGGCCTGGATGGCAGGTGGCCTTTGAACAGGGTCGGCCCCAGCAGGGGCGGGGCCTGATCCAGGCTCCGCCCACCTCCCTAGGCCACAGCGGGCGGGGAACCTGCAATCCCCTGAGCGCTGAGACCCCTGGCCCCACCCCTCTGGGCTTCGGAGCCCTGCGGGTCTCATCAGCTCTCCCGCAGCGCCGAGGGCTCTCACTGCCTCCTTCCTGTCTGCCCACAGATGTTTGCTGGAGGGAAGCTCCTTTTCGGGGGCCGTGTTTTGAACGGCTATGGCTTCAGCAAGCAGAATCTGCTGAAACAGATCTTCCGGGCTCGCCAGGATTGCAAGATGGGCTACTTCCTGCCGGACAACTACAAATTCAGGTAAACTGGGCGCGCGGCAGGAGGAGGCGGAGCATGGGGCGGGGCCATGGCTGTTGGCAGGCAGAGCGGGGGCGTGGCCGGGGCTGGGGAAGCCAAAGGAGCAGGGCGGGGCACTTGGCTTGTGGGCGGGGAAGGATGGGCGTGGCCCTCGGCATGTGGGCGGGGCGGGGCTGGGGGGCTGGTGAAGCCAAAGGAGTGAAGTGGGGCGGGGTCCAGAAGTGGGGGCGTGGCCTCCACTTGCAGACGCCTTCGCAAAAGCTGCGGTAAGGTTTCCAGGCAGGAGAGGAAGGAGAGCCGGCAGCCAGGAGTGAATGAATGAGGTCATGGTGTCAGTTTGTTTTGGACACAAATTTGATAAAAGGGCTGTCTTGGAGAGAGGGACTCGGGGTCATTTGCACAGTGGGATTTCTGTGCGGATTTCTAGACAGAGCCACGCAGAGAGAAACTTGCCAGTCAGGGGTCCCAAGACGAGGGCTGGAGCCCGCTCCGCTCTGCACTCGCTGGCTGGCTGGGGGCTGATCGGTTTTCCTCCTGAATCCTCGGTTGCTAGCAACAGTGACACTTGCAGAACTGGGAGGGTCCCATAGTGTGCGCAGCAAGTGCTCAAATGTGTGGAACCTAACTGCAGACCTGGTGCTGCCTGGGACGCACCCCGCATCCCCTCCCTGCAGGACCAAGCCTCTGCAACCCCCATTCCTAGGCAGGCCCTCCAGTGATCCCAGTTTCACCCCAAGAAAATGAGTTTGGGTCTTGTCAGTACCTGTAGGACCCGGATGAGCTTTGTGGGGAACCATGGGCGTCACACCAAGTGACCCCAGCATCTTGGCATGCTCAGTAGAGGAGGCAGGATGAGGAGGAACCCGCGGATGTGAGGAAGGGCAGGAGCTGAAGGGGCAGAGAGAAAAACGACCGAGTCCTCATCACCCCGGGCAAGGAGGGAGAGGACTCAGAGGTCTCTGGAGGTGAGTGATTGACAGTCTCAGGGAGAAGGGAAGGCAGGGCTCAGGGATACTCTGTGCTAAGGAAGAAATAAAGCAAAGACAGGGAGGAGAGAGCGGACGGGGCGGGGGGGACTCTGCCAGGAAGGCCCAGACCTGAGTCAAGCCCAGGCTGCTGGCTGAGGCCAGGACAGCAGGCAAAGGCGTTCCAGAGACTCCGAAGGAGGCTGCGTGGACGATGAGGAGTGGGCTCAGCCGGCTGCACCGCTACAAGTAGAAGCCCACAGGCCGCGTGGCTTGTAAACCACAGCACTATTCACAGTTTTGAAAGCACAAGGCACCGATTTGCTGTCTACTGAGGGCCTATTGCTCGGAGGTGACCCTTTCTTGCTCTAGGCTCACGTGGTAGAAGGTACAAGGCCTCCCCCATCACCTCTTTTATAGGGCACTCCTCCCATCAAAGCCCCCCAACACCATCACCCAGGGGGTGCCAGGAAGGAGCTACCCCAGCACACAGCTCTTATCCAGCCTCAGCTGTTCTCAAAAGGAGGCTGCTCTTTCATAGGAAAAACGCGCAGCGGGCCAGAGTCTGGCCACCTCTGGCAGCTGTGTGTCCTGGGCAAACCCATACGTTATGATAAGTCATCTGGAGGGACCTGAAGTACATAGGAGGATGTGTGTCGATTGCGTGCAAATATGACGTCACTTTATATGAGGGATTTGGTTTGGGCAGGAAGGGAGCCGGGGAGGGTGTCACGGATTCTATGCCGCAGAGATGCCTGAGGGTGGCTGGGTGCAGTCTCTTGGGTCTTGCACAGGTGCAGGGGAGGCATCGTGAAGCCTTATTCCCTGGGGGTAGAGGGCGGAGAGAAGGGACAGGTCATGGGTCCCACACAGGGAGGTGAGCAGAGCTGAGAGCGGTTAGGGGCGGCCGGGCAGTCGCATCTTTCCTTGGAGGAGTCGGCCAGATGCCCTCTGGGCCCGGCTCTGTGAGGCCATGGCAGGCTCAAGGGCTGTAAGCAGGAAGGGAAGCCAGGAAAGAGTTTGGAAGAAGTGCCTGGGGGAAGCGCTTCCCCGAGGCCTTGCAACTGCAGCGGGGGCTGAGGCAGCAGAGCCAAAGAGCAGGGCTGGCCCAGGCTTCAGGGGCTGCGTGAGCTGCGTGGGGCGCTGGGAGGGCCTCAGCCTCCTGCAGCCAGAGGGGCTGGGAGCACCTGGGGACAGCCCTTCCTGCAGAGCAGAGCCAGGCCTCACTGTGCATGGTGAGGGCTGGTGTCTCTGTGTTGTGTTAGGATATTTAACCTCCCTGCTTTGTGTCCTGGCTCATCCTCAGGGCATGACACATAGGAAGCCCTAGAGAAGTTTGTGTTTTGTTTTTGTTTTAAGAGAGGGGACAGTGAGAGACAGAGAGAGAATCATTTTTATTTAGTTTTTCACATGGCTTTCATTGCCCTGACACTTTGTTGAGTATACGGTGCTGGGGTTCAAACCTGCATCCTTGCGCATGCCAGGCAAGCGCCATAAACACTGAGCCACCGCTCCAGCCCCTGAGAAATATTTGCGAAAGGATGACCTAGGACTGACTTCTATCCTGGGGAGGCAGGGTTCGGGCCGGTCTGAGGGAAGGGTGGTGCCCAGGTGGCCATCTGGCCCCAGCTCCAGCGATAGGTGGCTTCCTCCTCCTGCCGCAGCTTGATAAAAGACAGGTCACTCCTTCAGTTTCTGAGCAACTACTGCATGACAGGCCTCAAGTGCAGCTCTGGGGATTTGGAGGTGGACGTGACCTTGACCCTCTCTACCATGGCTGAGCCAAAGACCCAAAGATCAACGTGAAAAAGAGTGAAAGGGCCTCATCATTAGAGAAATGCAAATACAGACCATGATGGATATTGCCTCGCATCTGTTAGAGTGAAAAAAGAAGAAAACGAGCTGGCAAAGACACGGAGGAATTGGAACCTGGTGCACTGTCGCAGAAACGGCTGTCCTGGAAGATCACATGGCCACAGAGAATCCCCGTCCATTCCAGGAATGCTGCTGGGTGTTCACCCAGGAGAACTGAAAGCAGGGATCTGAGCAGATGCTTCAAAGCAGCACTATTTACAACAGCCCAAGTGCCTATCCATGGCTGGCTGGCTGGATGGATGGATAGTTAAAATGTAGTCTGTACCCACAGTGGAATATTACTGAGCCTTAAAAAAGGAAGCGCTGCTACATGCTGTAACATGACTGTACTGTAAGGGCATTGTGCTAAGTGAAATCAGACAGTCACGAAAAGACTAATATTGTATGATTCCACCTGCTTGAGGCACCTAGAGTCATCAAGTTCATAGAGAAAGGGGCTGGAGTGGTTACGGTGCTTGCCTGGTATGTGCAAGGACCCATGTTTGAAACCCAGCACCACATACACAATTAAGTGCTAGAGCAATGAAAATTTTAAAAATTGATTCTCTCTTTAAAAAAAATTCTACGCAAAGTAGAATGGTGGGTATCAAGGGCTTAGGGAAAGGAGAATAATGAGTTTAGTGGATACAGAGTTTCAGTTTTGCAAGCTGAAGACATTTTAGAGATATGTTCCGCAACAATGTGAATACAGTTACCACCGTACACTTAAAAATGTCTAGTGCTGGGCACCCTAATCCCAGCCTATAATCCCAGCAATTTGGGAGGCTGAGGCAGGAGGATTGCAAGTTTGAGGCCAGTCTCAACAACTTAGTGAAATCCTAAACTATTTAGTAAGACCCTATCTTTTAAAAATAAAAAAGGGCTGGGGATTAGCTCAGTGGTAAAGTGCCCCTGGGTTCAAGCCCCAGTACACCCCCTAAATTTATGGAGTATGTACTTGAAAATGAATAAGAAGGGGCTGAGGGTGTGGCTTAGTGGTAGAGGCTGAGCTTAGCATGCACAAGGCCCTGGGTTCAACCTCCAGCACCACAAAAAATCAACTATAACAAGATGATAAATTTTATCCTTTTTGACCACAATTAAAAAGAAGCAGCAGTGCGATGGGGCTGCTGCTTGCAGCTATTGGTGGGAGGACAAGGAGAGTTTCCCTGGACCAGAGAAAGCTGCGCTCCTGGGAGAGGCCCAGCTGGGTCTCCGCAGGCACCTAGCAGTTCAGGCTCACCCGGCCGCCCCTCCACCTCCTGCCTGCCCCACCAACCTGTGCACATCTCTGTCTCTGTCCTGCCCTGCAGCCTGGAGACGCAGCGTGACCACTCCCTTTCCTCCAGAAGGCTTCCTGCACAGCGGTGCAGGCTAAGTGGGGGTAGGTGAGGAGGAGCCTGCGGGGTGGCGGCATGCTCCGGGGAGCCTGTCCCTTGCCTTTGGCCCCCAGGCCTGGGCTGAGTGCAGCTGGAGGCCCCGTCCCATGTGGAGCAGGCAGTGAGCACCTGCCCCAGGGCCTTGGGTCCGTGCCCAGCTCAGCCCCTTCCTCCATGGGCCAGTGCCCTTGGAGTCACCCTCACAGTGCCAAGCCCCTGGGCCCCCAGCTGCAGGGGACTGAGGGGCTAAGACACCCTGGAGGAGGCCTGAGGGCCAAGCGCACCCAGAGTGTGGCCCTGAGCGCCCGGCAGCCCCACTTCCTCCGGCTCACCTGGTCACCACCATTCCCCTGCCCCCTGGAGTCAGGAGCTGCCAAGGGAGACAGAGTGACATTCAGAGTCCCTGTGATCTTTGCCCATGAATACAGAGGCACTGCCCTGCCCCAGTCACACCCCAATAAGAACTAGGCACAGGAGGGACGGGGACAGGACAGAGGGGATGCGTGGCCGGGAAGGGCAGACCACGGAGGAGAGAGCGGAGTCTCCGCACAGAGAGGTGCAGCTGGCCGCAGCCCAGGGGGACCGGGAGAGGCGGGCACCACGTTAGCAGAGGTGAAGTGCAGGTGTCTCCTGCCTGGGTGTGACAGGTGGGGGCACTCTAAGGACAGCAGCCTGGCTGGAGAAGATGCCTTGGAGGGGGCCTGGGACCCTTGGCTTTGTAATGGCAGTTTCCCTGTGCCTAGGACCAGAGTCTAGTGGCAGTTAGGTCCCCAGGGAGGAAAGTTCTTTTTCCATCTTGACCTTGGGCTGGTGCTGGGCCTGGCCCCAGGCCCCGAGTGTCTGGGGTGGCGGTGGCTGGTGCTGCCTGCAGGGTCCGCCAGCATGGAGGGGAGAGTGGAGTCGTGAGCCCCAAGCCTGTGAGTTGGCCGTTTGTGGTCTGCCTGAGCCACATCAGGGAAGGGGACACCGAGGCCCTGCCTGGGAAGTGAGCCCAGGCTGTCCCACAACGGCTGCGCGCTCTGGGCCTGTCTTGTCCCTGTGGGATGATCCTTGGGGGGACGGTCCCCAGGGGCGAGTTGAGAGGATCGGAGACGCCCACGCTCCGTAAGGGCAAAGCGTTTTGTGAGCCCTCGCGTGTGCTGCAACCCGGAGCCCAGGCCACGATGCGCTCGGTAAACCGCAGCGCGCTCTGCAGACTCTCGAGATCCGTAGTAGACAGAGCCGCTGCCCGCACACCGTGTCGGCCCGGGAGCCGCAGTGTCGCCTGGCACCAGCAAGCATCTCCGCGGAGCGGCTCCTCCTGGACAGCTCAGCACCTCCCAGCGCCCAAAGCGCTCCCTAAACTGTGAAGTGCCCGAGCCCCGCGCGGTGCTTTGTAGATCGCGATGCTCTGTAAGCGACCTGGCGCCTTAGGGACCGTCCGGAGCCCGGAGTGGACGGGGCCACACTGAAGACAGTGCCGTCCCTGGGAGCCTCTCAGCAGAGGCCTTGCAGGCTGTAAAGTGCCAGCCACGCGTGAGGGGAAGCTGTTCACAGCTGTGCCGCATGGCAGTGTCCCCTGAGCTGGGTGTGTGGCTCGTGTCCCTAACCCCAGCACCTCGGGAGCTCCGCACATCACGGGGCTCCTGATGGTGCGTAAGGTGCTTGGTCTTCTTAGAGCACCCTGTGATTTACAGTGGACTTCACAGGGTGTGGGCACTTCACAGTTTATAGAGCACTTTGTGTGGCTCCCAACAGCGAGGCCCTGTCTCAAAATAAAAAGTACAAAGGCTGGTGGTGCGGCTCAGTGGGCAGGGGCCCTGGGTTCAATCCCCAGCACCACCAAAGAAATGAAGTAGGCCAGGGACTCAGAATCAGGGGGCTGGGCTCGAGCCAGCTCGGGACACTTCTCGGTGACACTTGCCTTCTCACTGAGGTGAGGACAGAAGCTTCTGCAGTTGCTGGAGGGGCTGGGCCATTGCAGACCCCCAGACGCCTTCTCTGCCCACCCCTGACCCACAGTGGCTCCTCCAGGGAAGCACTTGGCCCACCGTTGGCAGGGTCAGGTCACCCAGGAGCATGGGCCCCTGTGTCCCCACCTTAGGTTCATTTGCTCAGACACTCAGTACCCAGAGCCATGCACAGGAGGGGCCAGGTACTCAGATCAGTCCCCCGAGGGAGGTCACAGAGCCGTGAGCCAAGCACCCCCCACAAACCACAAAGCAGTGATGTGTATGAAGGGGACAGTGAAGGAAATCACCTGGTGGCACAGGAGGTTGGCCTTGGAGGACTGAGGCTGGAGGCAGGGAGGCCAAGAAGGAGGCTGTTTCAGGACTGGCAGGACTATGGAGCTGACTATAGGCCTAGGGCCTGCTATGCATATTTATTCTTAGAGTGTAGCTCAGAGAGCAGGTGCTCAGTAAATATTTGTGGGGTGGATGGATGGAATGTCCAGGATGGGGGACAATGTTACTCTCTGGCCTTTTCTCTGTATCCCTAAGTACTACACCAAACAGAGACATGGGGGACCTCTTTCCCGTCCAGCTTGGGCTGGGGATTTGTGAAACAGGGGCCTGGCCTGCTCCCCCATCCCCTATCACCCCTCTGAGAAGAGCAGGGCCTGCACCCCTGGGCCCACTCACCCCGCCTTCGACCTCCTCTATGGGCCTCCGTGGGCCTTTGCCTGCCTCCAACTGTGGAGTCTGCAGGAGACACTTTGGCTGTGTACGCATGTCCCTGGGGCCAGGCTGGGGCATGGAGCAAGGAAGGACGGGCACAGGGCATGTTACATGGCTAAACTTGAATAGTGAGGCTAGGCCCCAGCCCTGTGGTCCTGTGTGTCTGCTTCTCCATTTTTAATTTTTCTGGGGCCCTTGAAATCATGGCAGGGGCCCCTACTGCCTCTGAAAGGCCCTGGCTTTGAGCAAGTCATTTTTTATTTCCTCATCTCCTTTTTAAAAACAAAAGAGAGATCTAAGGCCTCAGTGGGGTGACGGAGACACTTCACTGAGTCTTTGGTGTAAGTGCCACCTACCCCAGAGCCCTCCATTTCTCACCCTGTATCATTACCCATCTTCCCCACCAGACAGCATTCTCCTGCTCAACAGGACTGAGTCAGGCCAGATGCAATGGGGTCAATAAATATGACCATGTGACTGGACATTGAGCGAATGCACCAGTCCTGCCTCGGCCATTGACATACTATGCACCCCTGAACAAGCCCACTCCCTTGTCTGGACTTCAGTGCCCTGGTCAATAAAATGGGGATGAACACCCCTGAGCAGCCTGTTCCTTATGTCTGCTATGATGCTCAAAACCACCTGTAGGCCATGGTGGCGCACGCCTGTAATCTCAGTGACTCAGGAGGCTGAGGCAGGAGGATCACAAGTTCAAAGCCAGCCTCAGCAACTTAGTGAGGCCCTGACTCAGCAAGGGCTGGGGATGTGGCTCAGGGGTTAAAAACCCTCTTGTAACCTGAAACATCGCAGCTGGCTGCAGAGCCACGAGGGAGGTGAGGTGTAGAGGTCAGAGGTAGTGACCCCTGAGAGTTTCCTGCGGTGATTTTAACAGGGTGCTGTGTGATCTGATCCTTTGTGGTGATGTGTGAGGAAGTGGGGCCTCAGGGGAGGTGATCAGGTCACCGCCCTCCTGAATGGCATTGGTGCCCTTGCGAAAGAGACCCCAGAGGGCGAGGCTGCCCCTTCCACGCGAGGAGCTGCCATCGGGAGTCCTGGGCTCCCGGCCTCCAGCCTGAGAACCACCTCGCTCATTTATAAGACGTCAGGTCTGTGGCGTTTGGTTACAGCAGCCCTGAGCAGTCTCCCATAAGGTCCCCGCACCAAGTGGCTTCAGACAGAAGTGTGTCCCTCTCACCGTTCTGGACACAGGAAATCTGAGGACCCTGCTTCTGCTGGTCCCTTGGCCTGTGGTGGCATAGTCCCAACTGTCATGAGGCATTACAGAGGGAGGTGACAGCAATGGCGTGGAATCAGGGGCCCTCCCTGTGCCGGGGCGATCTCCTGTCCACCGATGAAGATCCACAGTGATTCTGCTTTCAAACAGCGTCGCGTGCGTGAGTCCGCAGGGCGCCGACTTCGCGGTTTTGTAGGGGACACTAGCAGCCCCCAACGGTGCTTGATGAGGTCCTTTCTCCTCTCTTTGGCTAACCGCGCCCTCCGCCCTGTGGTCCAGCGCAGCTGGACTCCAGCGGGTCACTGGGTCCCCACGGTGGTCACCTTCACCCAAGCCTGGGCGCCCTCTGCCTCTGCCCCACTGAGCTCAGTCCTCCCCGTCTTCCCGCCCCTGCAGTGTTTCAGCCTCTATCCCAAGCCTGGAAGATTCTGAGGCAGCTAAGAAAGCCGTATCTGGGGATCTCGAAGGAAGCTTCTCGTCGCTGGCCCTGGGAGACAAAGTGGAGAAGGAAACCCCTGCCCCGGCTGTCATGAAGTAGGTGGCCACGCCGGCCGGGCATGCCACCGGCTGTGGAAGCCATTGTGGGGCCAGCCACTTCCGCCCAGCACAGCTCTGGCCCTGGCCCTGGCCCATTTCACAGTGTCCAGCAGGGCAATGAGCCTGCTTCCTGGAGCTGCAGGCAGTGATCTGGGGTCGGGGTGGACGCAGCTTCTGTAGACTGCAGCAAAACCCCACAGACCATGCCCATCCGTCCCCCTGTTGCCCTGCCAGAGACCTAGGGCCTACCAAAAATCCAAACTCAGAGGCGGTACACGGAAGCAGGTCACATGTCCTGCAAAATCACATTTCTCAGGAAGAGAGAAAACTCTCTTTGGCTAACCACCAAAGGTCACAGGTGCCACCAGTCACAGTGGCGCATGCTGTAATCCCAACGGCTCTGGAGGCTGAGGAAGGAGGATCACAAGAGTGAGGCCAGCCTCAGAAACTGAGTGAGGCCCTAGGCAATTGAGCAAGACCCTGTCTCAAAAAAAAAAAAAAAATAGGGGATGTGGCTCTGGGGTTAAGCACCCCTGGGTTCAATCTCTGGTACCAACAAAGCAAAACAAAATAAGAAAGGTCACAGGTCCCACTGGGCCCCCAGGTTGAGCCTCCATGGCCTCACCTGTGCCAGGGAGAAGCCAAAGCCCCCCTCAGCCCATGCATGGCCAGGGTTCTGGGCTCTGCTTAAGCCAGTGCTCCCCGCCCGTCCCCAGCACTGACTTCTGTTTTGATATCTAGGTTGAAAGAGCCTGAACTGGACCCTCACATTCTCACCCAAATGAGAAGGGGCAGCAAGAAGACAACCACCTGGAAGAAGTCACCCAGCAAGAAGTGACAGCAGCCCTGGTGGCCACGGACACCTGTCCCCACACCCAGCCTCCTCCCCCGCTTTAATAAACACGCGTGCCTGCAGCTTCTGGGTGAGGCCGTGGGTGGCGGGGGCAGGCCTGGCTCCCCCGGCTCCTCCAGGGGCCCCTGAGAGCCCTGGTCCGGGCCCTAGAACCTCGCTTCCCCCGACCCCGCTTCCTAGGTAGCCAGCGAACTGAGTCCAAGGCGGCCCAGGGCACAAATGGGGCCACGCTCAGCCGTGTGGTAACCTCGGGGAAGCCACAGGCGGGGCCACACTGTGTCCTCCGACCCCTCTCTGGGTGGGGAAGGGCTCCAGTTGTGGCCCAGGTGGAAAAGAAGATGAGAGAGGAAAGAAGGAAGTGGGAGGAGGCCAAGCGCAGGGTGGAGAGAAGCGGGGAGAGAGGAAGAGTCGGCGACGCAGGCTGCAGCAGGGACTTCCGGGGCCTGCAGAAGCCAGCGCCCCTGTCCGCTTAGCCCAGCTCCTGGATTAGGCACCTGCCCCTGAGCGGTCGGCGTGCAAAGTCCTTAGCAGCATCAAGGGGCTGCCCGACACGGGCCCTCTGCAGAGCCACCTGTCCCTGAGACGGCTGGGCTGGCAGCTGCAGGCTCCTCTGGGCTCCCGTGAGCTTCTTCCCAGGAGCAAGGACTGCAGAGCCCAGAAGAGTTCAGGTCCCGATCTCCGGGAGGCAGCTGGGGTGGATCTGACAGATAACCGCGTCCTCTGTAATACACGTTCTTTTCAGTCTGAACTTTTTTGAGGCTTGGTTTTTATCTTTTGTGTCATTCAAAGACATTTTTAAAGTTATCCATCTGTTGCCCCTAGAGGTGGATGAGGAAGGGCCGGGTTCTCTTTAGCCTGCACACTCCTTAGGGGTGCCGGGGGTCTAACCACTCTGCCGTCCTCCCACCACAAGCACAAGGACAACGAGGAAGGCAAGGGGAGGGCAGGGCCCCTCTGTCCTCCCCTATGGCAGGACCCTGGAAGGTGGCACCTAGAACACCTTCCCGCCTGCACCCTGGCTCTGACCTCCAGGCTGCTGTGCTGAGCTGTGCGCACCCCGACTGTGCCCTTGAGCAGCTGCCTGGACCAAAAGCACAGAGCTGTCTTAGAAGGTCAGGGCCTGGCCCCACCCCGAGCACTGCCTCACCCAAGAGGGGAAGAACAGCTGCACAGGAGCAGAATGGACCCAGGAAATGTCCAGTGCTGCAGGATGGAGCTGTCCTGTGGGGAGGAGGGACAGGAGGGGAAGCACCAGAGATGGAGAGACGGAGGCTTCGCCCCTCAGCAACGTCCCCCTAAACCAGGCACGATGCGGGATCGTCCGAGTCAAACGCTCCTGTCCCCTCCTGTCCTCTTCTCTGGACACGAGGAGGCCCTTGACTTCTAAGGGCAATGTGATGTCCTAATTCACCTGAGCCCTCTAGAGAAGCCAAGTGCATGGCGCTCGCCCTGTGGCGGCTTCACTTGCAGCCCTTGCGGGCATCATGAATCCATCACGGCACTGCAGAGTCATCTCCGTGTCCAGAACAGGAAGCCACTACCCATGCATCACCCATCCTTGCCTTCCAGGGAGTAGCCTCTTCCTCTTCCCATACTTAGTTCCTAGGAAGACTTCTTGGAGGAAGTGAGGGTGGAATTAGGGCCAAAGTCTGCAAGGATTTGTCTGAAATTGACAGGAGTCTGACTCAGATATTCTGGCTTCGCGCCTGCTCCGCGGGGGACATTGTTGAGGGGCGAAGGCTGGCAGGGAAGGAAGTGGCATCTGATTACTCCTCACATACGCAGCCTGTTGTGGGGACACACAATGGTCAGGCCGGTGGGCACCCAGGGGAAACCTCAGGAGAGGGGAAAACTATCCATTGATAGACTCAAAATCCAAACAAAGGAAGACCTTAGCACTGGCCAGTATCAGGGTCCCTGGCACCAGATCCAGGGCCTCGACTCCATGCCCCCATGTGCAGCTGGAGCTGGGGCGGAGGAAGAAGAGGAGAGGGCTGTAGCCAAGCAGGAACTTGCTGCTCCAGCAATACTGGGGCTTTGAGGGCCTGAAAAAAACATCCTGATACGAAACACCAGAAATATTGGGTAACATTAAAGACCAGCCTTCAGTCGCACATCAGAACTCCAGGAAGCAAGGAGAATCACCAGGAGCTAAGACTCGGGCTGCAGCGGTGGCTCAGCACTTGTGGCCTAGCACGTGCAAGGACACGGGTTCGAACCCCAGCACCACGTACACAACGAAGTCTCAGAGCAACAAAAGCCACACGAAAAACTAAATAAAACTGATTCTTTTCCCCACTGTCCCTCTATCTCTTAAAAAAAAATCCCAATGTGAGAAACACAATAAATATGAATGGACTAAACTCACCGTCAAAAAACCAAGGACTCTCACAGAAACCTGTGCACAAGTATTCACTGAAACATTATCTGCAAGAGTCCAAAAATGGAAATTTAAGAATTGAGCTGCTGAACAGATGAATAAGCTGGTGTGCACATAAAGCAGGGGGCTACTCAGCAGGGTCCTGAGCAGCTTTCTTCGTCCCCACTCCTCCACCCCAGGCCCAGAGCAATGGTGTCGGCCGTCTGTGGACGGAGACCTCTGAAACCCGGAGCCGGATAAACTTTTCCTCCTCTAATTGTTCTTGTGTTTTGGTCACAACAACAACAAAAAGCTGACTAAGAACCCTTACATATGCCATTTCAAAATACATGAAGGAAAATTAATGTGAATCCAATAAAACATGCATTCACAACGTTGTGAATATTTCAATTTTCCAGGCCCGGAACGGACAGGCAGAGGAAGGTGCACGCAGGGATAGCAAAGATCTGCACCGAGCATCCAGCAGGACCGCGTGCTGTGGATGCAGCCAGCGCAGCAAGAGCAGCAGGGCTCTGAGCACGCGGGAAGCTCCTCAGAACCGGCCACGAGGAAGCTTGTGGACTCAGTGAACGGAATAAGATCTTTTCTCCAAACACCCTTGGAAATAACTATTCTGTCTGTGGAAACTGAAATAACATGAGTAGGTCCCAGGTTAGAATCAAAATCAGAAAGGAAATTCAGAAATGTACAGAGCTGGGTGATGATTACGACTCTTCACGTGGTGATCGGGTGACGCAGCTAGCAAAGCATTTGGAAGAAACTTTATAGGTTAAGAACGTTCGCCCTGGGGCTGCAGCGGTGGCTCAGCGGTTGCGGCGCTTGCCTGGCGCAGGCGAGGATCCGGGTTCGAATCCCAGCACCGGGTACGAAGGCCAGATGAGAAAGTTGACTCTCTTTAAAAAAAAATAAAATAAAGATGAAATGGTAAAGATGAACAAAACCAAAAACCTAGTCCTTGAAACAGATTGATAAACTTGACATTTGAAAGATAGGACAGCTTCATAAGAGGAAAAAGAAAAAAAAACAAGAGTATTACGGAAACCATCGGCCAACAAACATGAAGCTGAGAGCTCGCCACGTGGCTCCCCTCTCCTGGGCACGCAGTCCTGCCAGAGCTCCACGCGCTCTGCATGCGGCTGCACCTGAGCCCCACTTCAGCTGATGAAGTGTGGGTGGCAGCTGGCGGTCACCTCCACTCCTCGCCTGGATCACAAAGCGCTCCTCACCCTCGACAGCTGGGTCTGCTGGAGGCAGACGGAGCAGCAGGACCAAGGGGTGGAAGAGTCCTGGGTCTCAAGAGCTCTTCCCGGCCACAGGGTAAAACGTCAAGAGTGGGCGGGCTGAGGGCGTGGCTGGGGCGGCTCCTGGCTGGCTGGGGCGGCTCGGGGGAGCGGCTGGGGCGTGGCTCAGGCGTGGCTCGGGGGCGTTTCTGGGGGCGTGGCTGGGCGGCTCGGGGCGTGGCTGGGGCGTGGCTGGGGCGCGGCTCGGGGTACAACACCTGCCTGGCTCTCGGGAGGCCCCGGGTTCCGTCCCCCAGCACCACCACGTAAACAAACGTGAGCGATCACTTCCATTGCGTCAAACCACTGAGGTGTGTTTCTGCTAGGGATCAAACCCAGGCTTCACATGCGCGAAGCACACACTTTACCCCGAGCTGTGTCCCCAGCCAAAAAACCACTGATGCTTCGCTCTGCGCTGTAGTAATTAGCCGCACGGGGGCACCGGTACGCGGGCACCGACACGCACACACAGAGGCCACAGCTGAGGCTCAGATGGCTTCACAGTGAGCTGAAGAATAGTTGATTCCCGGGACGGAGCGGTGGCTCGGTGCTTACCGCACTTGCCCGGCATGCGCGAGTACACGGGTTCAAACCCCAGCACCACGTACACTGCTCAGAGTCAGAGCAATGAAAGCCACGTGAAAAACTCAATAAAAATTGATTCTCTCTGTCTCTCTCTATGGCCTTCTCTCTTAAAAAAAAAATCTAAACAAAAAAAAAAATAGTTGATTCCAGCCAGGCATGGTGGAACAAGCCTGTAATCCCAGTGATTCAGGAGGCTGAGGCAGGAGGATCGCAGGTTTGAGGCCAGGCTCAGCAACTTAGCTACCCTGTCTCCTTAAAAAATAAAAAGGGCTGGGGATGTAGCTCAGTGGTAAAGCACCCCTTAGGGTGTCACTAAGTTACTGAGGCTGGCTTTGATTTTGCGATGTTCCTGTCTGAGCCTCCTGAGCTGCTGGGATTAAGGCATGAGCCTCACATCCAGCTCTTACATAAAAGCATTTTATTTTTTTTTGGTACCAGGGATTGAACCCAGGTGTGCTTAACCACTGAGCCACATCCCCTGCCCTTTTTATTTTCTATTTTGAAACAGGGTCTCACTAAGTTGTTGAGGCTGGCTTTGAACTTGAGATCCTCCTGCCTCAGCCTCTTGATTTGCTGGGATTACAGTGTGTACCACCGCACTCAGCTGTATTCTTTTTAATATGTTTGTTCAAAGTACAAATAAATACAGGAAAGTAAACAATGTATAGGAGACATCCAGATGTATCATATGTGAGACAGGTGATTTTCCCAAGGTGACCGATCATCACCTGCCTCCCTGCCTCCCCCATAGATCAGTTTTGCCCATTTTGAATTTTATTTAAATGGAATCACGTATTTCTCTTTCTCTGTCTTGTGTGTGTGTGTGTGTGTGTGTGTGTGCGCGTGCGCGTGTGTGGTGGTCGTGGTGCTGAGGACGGAGCCCAGGATCTCAAACCTGCTAGGCAAGTGCTCCACCACCAGGCCACATCCCCAGCTCCATGGAATGCTTTTTTTTTTTTTTTTTTTGTATTTGGCTTCTTTGATATTCATGAAATGCATCCGTGTCGTATTGTGAGTGAAGCTCATCCACCTCGTTGGTTTATAGAATTTCACTGTACACAGTATTCAGCCGTTCAACCCTAGATGGACATGTGGGTTTCTGAGTCTAGGATATTTAAAAATCAGATAAAGCAACAATAAGAAACAAAGATGAAAAGCTTACTGTTTACTCCAAATACAGATACAAAAATTCTAAATAAAATAGCTAACTGAATCCAGTAGTTTTAAAATAAACTTTTTATTTTAAAATATTTTTATTTTAAAACAAATGATCCATTTTAATTTTAAAATAAATCATCCCTCTTTCTTTTAAAACAAATAATCCATTTTTATTTTCAAAATAAAAAATCCAGGGCTGGAGCGGTGGCTCAGCAGTTGGAGCGCTTGCCTGGCCTGTGTGAGGACCCGGGTTCAAATCCCAGCACCACGCACACAACTGTCAGAGAAACAAAGGCCAGGTGAAAAATAAATAAAAATTGATTCTTTCCCTCTCTCCCTCTTTCTCTCTTAAAAAAAAAGACATTTAAAAGATAAAAAATCCATTTTTTCATTTTAAAAAATAAAACATTGGGCTGGAGCAGTGGCTCAGCGGTTACGGCGCCTGCCTGAGTGCACAAGGATGTGAGTTCGAACCCCAGCACCACGGACAGGACAAAGTGTCTGAGCAATGAAAGCCACGTGAAAAACCACATAGGGTTGATTCTCTCTCTCTTTCTCTGTCTCACTGTCCCTCTCTCTTTAAAAAATTTTTTTTAAATAAAATTGATTCTGTCTCTCTCTCCCTGTCTCAACAATGAAAAAAAATAGTAAATAAATAAAACCTTGTGGTCGGGTTGTTCATCCTAGCCATGCAAGCATGGTTCACCCTTAGAAAACCAATCTACAGTGGGCACGATGGCTCACACCTGCAGTCCCCAGGGCTCGGGAGGCTGAGTCAGGAGGATCGGCAGCTCAAGGTCAGCCTCAGTAATTTCAAGACATACTGTATCAAAATTCAAAAACAAGTAAAAAGGGCTTGGGATGGGGCTGGAGCGGTGGCTCAGCGGTGATGGTGCTGGCCTGGCACGCACGAGGTTGCGGGTTCAAACCCCAGCACCACACACACAACCAAGTGTTGGAGCAATGAAAGCCACAGGAAAATCTAAATAAAATTGACTCCCTCTCTCTGTGTCCCTCTCTCTCTTAAAAAAGGGGGGAGGCAGGGGCTGGGGATGTGGCTCAGTATCAACATGAAAGAAGGGAGGGAGGGAGGAAGCCAATCTATTAATCTATGTGATCAGCTGCTCAACCACATGGGTAGGGTAAAGGAGAAAAAAAATTTTTAATGTCCTCAGATGGTAGAAAATATACTTTAAAGTCTTAGCAAACCAGAAATTGGTCCCTTTCTTGGCTGCCTGGCAGGGAGCAGGCATGCACGGCCCCTGTCTGCGAGCAATCTCCCTGGGCCCCAGCTTCAGCCCTCGGAAATGAAAGCCGTCCCGGCTGAGGCTCCTCTGCGGGTCGCATCCTAATGACCGTCCCCGCCAGGGAGACGGGGCTGGGCCCCTCCCTGCTCTCTCTCTTCCTGGGGTCTGGGGACCACTGCAGACCTCCCCCAGCAGCTGCCCTGAGCTGTCAGCTGCATGCGGGAGAGAGACTGGGCTGACCCAGCTGCTGCCCCTGCAGGAGGGAAGGGAACAGGAGCTGCAGGAGCAGAGGGAACCCCCGGCCAGGGAAGGGCTCCGGAAGGTTGGGGCTGCCCCCAGCGTGGGTCTCAAAGGACTCCTTCTACTGTGTCTGGGGAGGATTTTGAAACTGCCCATTGCAGACCAGTAATGAACTGCAAGATCCGTCCAGTGGGTTGTGATCCGCATCTTGCAGAACAGAACGGGAATAGGAAACGGTGGCGTTGGATGTGATAAGTCAGCAAGCTAAAAATCCAGGCCCCGGAGCCCACCTGCCCAGCCAGGTGACCACAGACTCTGACTTAACATTCTGATCTCAATTCTGTATCCATCCCGGGGAGAACTGCACCCATGGGGAGCCAGGGCAAGGAGCGAGGAAATGATGCAGTAGAGGGACTCAAAGAAGAGACCCGTGCTTTTGGTGTGTCTTTCTTTTTTCTTTCTTTTCTGTTTTTTCCCCCTTCTTCTGTTTTTGGTATCAGGGATGGAAACCAGGGGTGCTTAACCACTGAGAACATCCCCAGCCCTTTTTATTATTTTTCATTTTGAGATAGGACCTCACTAATTTGCTGAGGCTGGCCTCGACCTTGTGATCCTCCGACCTCAGCCTCCCGAGCTGCTGGGATTACAGGTATGCAGCACCACCTTCCTTGTGTATTTCTTAGGAAAAAACACACAAAAGCTTGAAAGCCACTGATTTTGAGCTTTCAATAGAGGACCTGCTTATGACAAGAATTTGGGGTACAATCTTAGACAACTAATTTGCTAACAATCTTAGCAAATTAGAAAGGAGAGCCTGGAGAGGAAAAGGAAAGGTAAGAGAGTCCCCCTGGGGAGGCCTGGGTGTGCACAGCCCTGCACAGTTGCCACCACCCATGCACCTCCCTCCTCACCTCCCCACACGGTGGATCTTCACGGGAGTCCTGGACGGTCAGTGTGGAAACTCCCTCATGGTCAATCGACTGATTTTTAAGGAGCAGCTACTCTCACCGGGTCTTGGTGATTTAATGGTGAAGGGGAGGCAGAGCCTGGCAAATGGGGAGGTCCTCATTTCCTTTCCCCGCCCCCAGCCTCCACTTTTCTCTCTCCATCCGGCCTCCTGCCCGTCCCTCTGAGTGCTGAGCTCCATCCTGACCTCAGGGCCTTTACACAGCCTTGGCCTCTACCTGGAAGGCTTGTGCCCTGGGTCTGCCAGTGGTCAGCAACGGCCCAGCCGTCAGCCTCAGCTCCGCAGATGGTCCCTGTCCTCCTGTCTCACGCTACCTCCACCCCAGGCCCTTGCCGGCACTTGGGTGATTTTGTTTCCCTCTAGGTGTTTCTTGCGCCCTGGCTCTTGTCCTGCATGTCCCATCGGGCTAGCCAACGTCCTAGTGTTGGACAAGCCACTTTCTTCTCAGCCTCAGTCCCTTTTTATTGAAAATGGGGATGCCAATGCCTACGTTTTAGCCTATTGGCAAGAAAATAATGTGACGATGGCCTGTTGCCCGGTTCAGCATAGACGCATGGAACAGTAGGTGATATGATAAAAGGACACAACAGCCAGGCACAGTGGCACACGCCTGTAGTCCCAGCTGCTCGGGAGGCTGAGGCAGGAGGATCGAAAGTTGGAGGCCAGCCTCAGCAACTTAGTGAGACCCTGTCTCAAAATAAAAAATAAAAGGGGGCCGGAGCATTGGCTCAACATTTACGGTGTTTGCCTGGCTTGGGTGAGGATGTGGGTTTGAACCCCAGCACCACATACACACAAAGGGTGGGAGCAACAAAAACCCGTGAAAACTAAATAGGATTGCTTCTGTCTTTCTCTCTCACTGTCCCTCTCTCTCTTTTAAAAATAAATTTAAAAGGCTGGGAATGTTGCCCAGTGGTTGAGTGCACCAGGGTTCTATTTTTGGTACCCACTGCCCCCCCAAAAAAATCAGACAATAACATGTGCTGTGAGGAGGTGGAGATGTTGGAAACCTCGTTCTTGGCCAGCAGGAATATGAATCGATGCAGCCTGGAAGCCCCTCAGTGAGACGTGGAGTTACCCCATGACCCAGAAATTCCCCTCAGGTGAGAAGTGAAACACTTTTCTGTGGAAGATCACAACAGTGTTATTGATAATCGCCCCAAATGGAGAACAATCCAAGTCCACCAATTGATGAATGGGTAAATAAATGTGGTCTGGCCTTATGATGAAATATTATTCGGCCATGAAAAAGAATGAAGTACCAACGCACACCACAATACGGATGAATCTCAAAGACAGGATGCTCCGTGGAAGATGCCAGTCACAAAAAGCCACCTAATGAATGGTTCCATCTATATAAAATGGTCAATAGGCAAATCTACAGAAATAGAGTCTAGATGGATGGTTGATTAGGGTTAGGGGTGAGGAAGGAACAGAAAGTGTCCGCTAAAGGGTGTGGGGTTCCTTTTATGGGGTGATGAAAA
This sequence comes from Aplodontia rufa, assembly GCA_004027875.1. Taxonomy (NCBI): domain Eukaryota; kingdom Metazoa; phylum Chordata; class Mammalia; order Rodentia; family Aplodontiidae; genus Aplodontia; species Aplodontia rufa. The sequence continues at coordinate 36,495 of PVKS010016156.1, forward strand.
TGTTCTAAAATCGTGGCACCACCACCATGAATATACAGATTGCTGGTGGATTGTACACTTTAAATTTAAATTGCGGGGCTGCAGTGGTGGCTCAGCAGTTATGGCGCCTGCCTGGCATGCGTGAGGACGTGAGTTCAAACCCCAGCACTCCATACATGAAGAAGAGTCGGAGCAACGAAAGCCACGTGAAGAACTAAATAAAATTGATTCTCTCTCTCCCTCTCTCTTTAAAAATAAAATTTAAATTGCATAGTGTGTTGAAAAGAAAACCCCTATGTGACAAATTCTATTTCACAGACCATTCAATCAAGGCACAGAGAGATGCATTAAATTACTCAGGATCACACAGCCGATGACAGGGCTGGGATTTGAAGTCTGTTGCTCTGGCCCCAGAGACCATGTCCTTAACTATTGGTACGTTTGTCACCTAGACCAACTTTAGAGTTCCTGTAATAGATGCTCTTTCATCTCTAAGAGCCCAAGAGTAACAGGCACTATTTATTAGACAGACACCTGCCTCATTAGGCACCAGGCAAAGGCTTCCCTTGGGATCACCCACTTTAATCACCCTCATTTTTCAGATAAGGAAATAGGTTCGGACAAGCTGAGCACATCAAGGGGCCATGGAGCCTGGAAGCTACGTTTGCAGATGGAGAAACTGAGGCTCAGGTTAGGTAAGAGCTGGACCACAGCAAGGCGGCGCCTTTGGGGCTCAACTTTCCAGCCTGAGAGATGGGGGGAGCTGATTCCCAATTCTTTCTTCCCCACCATTCAGTGATTCTGTATCTGGAGGGTTGGATTCTGTGAGTCGAAATGTCCCCTCACCGCGGGAAAGAGACTTGTGGAAAAGAAACCAACAACTGTCCCTGTTTGTGCCTGTGGGTGTTGGAAGCTCTGGTTACCATAATGAAGGAGGGGACATCTGGTCACAGGGCAGTGTACCCCAGGTGGTGGCAGAGTCCCCGGGTGAAGTCTCAGAGCAGATCCGAGGGGCTTTTCTCCGTCTGGGAGCTGCTAGGCACCCGAGGCCCAGCCCACCCTCAACACCTGCTGCACACTGGGACCTGGAATGGCCACACAACAGGCTGCTTCCTGCAATTCTATTTTTAACTTGTACCCGGGATTGAACCCAGGGATGCGTAACCACTGAGCTGCAAGCCCAGCCTTATTTATTTATTTATTTATTAGTGGTGGAGTCTCGCTAAGCTGCTGAGGCTGCTTTGAACTTGTGATCCTCCTGCCTCAGCCTCCGCAGCTGCTGGGACCACAGGCGTGCGCCACCACACCCATTCTTTATTTTTGTTTATTTATTTATTTTTTTTTTTAAAGAGAAAGGGACAGTGAGACAGAGAAAGAGGGAAACAATTTTTATTTAGTTTTTTTTTTTTTTTTTGTGGCCTTCGTTGCTCCGAGACTTCGTTGTGTACGTGGTGCTGGGGTTTGAACTCACGTACTTGCTCATCCTGGGTCGTAACTGCCCAGCCACTGCTCCAGCCCCTTTCTGTAATTCTTGAGTGTGTGCTCAGCTCTCCCTGTTCACGCAGATGGGGAAACTGAGGCCAGGGGAAAAGTGACCAGGCCAGCAAGGACCATGTACTGCCCGCCGCAGGGAGATGTTAAGACGCGCTGGACTGATGTGGGGGGCAGATGGGGCCTGCGGGGGCTTCTTGCAGGGTCTGGAAGTGGTGTTGGTGGGGTGGCACTGGCCCTGCATTGGGGCGAGGGGACCCTCAGTCCCAGCTTCCTCCTCTGCCCCTCTCTGCAGACTCACATGAGCTGGGCGTGGCCTCTGCAGCCCCCAGCTTAGCTCCTCCAATGAGAGGGGCCGTTGCGCCCAGCATCTGTAGCTCAGTCTCAGGGAAGGATCTGATTGGCCACTTCTTGGAGGAGTCACTGTTGCTAGGCGGGTGGAGAATTTTGATTGGTTGGGCTGGGTCCCAAGCCGAACACTTGTAGGAAAGTGGAGTTTGCTCGCAGGAGGGTGGGGCTGGGAAAGTGTGCGAGGCAGAGAACTCGGGCTGCGTTAGGTGGTGGCGATGTGACATGAATCTGCTCAAGTGGCTCATGTCATTAAAACCTCCCAAGGGGCCCAGGAGGCGGGTGCTCCTATTATATCAGAGCGCCTCGGATCGGAGCGCACGCGCCGTCCTGGGTGTCCCCTTGCACCAGGACAGGCCAGACAGCACGCGTGTGGCGTCCTGAATCAGGGGCAGTTTCGCCTACGGACACGTAGCCTCTTGGAGCCACCACGGCCCGCTCTGTCAGCCCTCTGGTGGGCCAGGATCCGCAGCCAGCTCGGCCTACGGTGTTCAGCCCAGCCCGGAAGCCACTACCCTCTCTGCAGCTTTAGAGCCCCCGATCTCCGCCAGCCCCAAGCCAGACACAGCAGATGTGCCACGGTGCTGTCCCTGAGTAGGAGCCACATGCGCGGCAGCTAATGTCCCCAGGGCCCCAGACGTCCCGCTTCCCATCTGAAACTCAGCATATCTGTGCCAATCCTTAGTGCCTGGCTCCTGTGGGGCCACAACAGCTCACAAAATCCTGAACACCTTCCTTTCCAGTGGGAAGAAAACGGGGAGCGAGTCCAATAGTGCTGGGGGCTGCGGAAAAATAAGCAGGGAGGGCCTCAAGGAGGAGGTGGCTCTTGAACAAAGCCCTAATGCTGAGGAGGGACGAGCAAGCAGGGGTCTGAAAGAAGAGACTTCCAAGCAAAGGCCCTGGTGCAGGAGCGTGCTTGGGACACGGAAGACGAGAGGGCCTGGGGATGGAGTGGAAGACCTGGGGGACATGGAGGGAGATGAGCGCAGAGAGGTCCCAGTAGCCTGCAGTGGCAGGAGGTTGGGCCTCTGTGGGGACCCTGAGTGAAGGGGGAGCCTCAGAGGACGCTGAGCAGAGGAAGGACTTGGAAACGCTTGAAAGGAATCCCTCTGGTGTCCAGGAAAGCAAGACAGAGGGAAGGAAACTGGACATTTTTGTTTGTTTTGGTTTTATGGTGCTGGGGATTGAGCCCAGGGATACTGAACCTCTGAGCCACATCTCCAGCATTTTTTATATTTTATTTTTGAGACAAGGTCTCACTAAGTTGCTTAGGGCCTTGCTAAGTGGCTGAGGCTGGCCTCGAACTTGCGATCCTCCTGCCTCAGCCTCTGGAGCTGCTGGGATTACGGCCATGCATCACCATGCCCAGCTTTCTTTCTTTTTAATTTTTTTATTTTTGAGACAGTGTCTTACTAAGTTTCCTAGGCGGCCTGAAGCTTGTGATCCTTCTGCTTCAGCCTCCCTCGTCACCAGAATTACATGCCCAGTTTACATATTATTTTAAAGTTCAACCCATTAAGATTTCTTTTTAACGCATCAAAGTTGGGATGGGAGAGAGAAAAGAGGCCGTCGGGATGCTCCAGCATTTGGAAGGCTGTTTTGGGGATGCTGGTGCTGAGTGGGGGAGGCTGCCTTTAGGAACTGGGTGGTGTGTGTTCAGGAGAGAGGACGCTGGCTTGGCGGGTGCACAGGGCTGAGGCGGGATCCTGTGGGTGTCAATCCATTCTGTCACCTGTGCAGGTGGAAGAAGGGGCCCTTGGGTTCAGGGAGAGAGCAGAGACGGTTGCACAGCCCTGAACGTTGAGGTGTGGCCCAAATCCTTGGGATCCACACCGTGAGATCCAGGACGCTTCCCTAAGCTGGCTTGGGGGAGGGAGGTCAGGAGCGGATTTGTCCTAAGGTGCCAGGGATCCTCACTTCCCCCTGCAGATTTCCAGCTGTCGCGCTGTAAGTACTTTATTTTAGGTGGAAGAGACAGGTCCAAAACGAGAAAGAGGATTGGTCCCATTACCTCCAGGACAGGCTCCTAGGGCAGGCACTGACTCTGCTTTTAACACCTTTTTATTTTTTAAAGAGAGAAGGACAGAGAGAGAAAGAGAATCAACTTTATTAGTTTTTCATATGACTTTGATGCTCAGACACTTTGTTGTGCGTGTGGTGCTGGGGTTGGAACCCAGATCCCCACGCACACCAGCACCGAAACCACTGAGCCACGGCTCCAGCCCCAGCACCTTTGTGGTTTTTTGGTTTTTTTAATTGGTTCAGCACGGTCGTACATGTTGAAGGGATTCGTTGGCTCATGTTCATGTTGGCAGAGTGGCTTAAAGCTGGTCCTCGTCCAGGCTCCCCCCGATCTCGTGGCTCCTCTGTGGTCCCCCAGGTTACGGACGTGAAGGACCATGCACACGGACTTTAGGTGGCTGCGCCTGCCTGGGTGCACTGGGGCTCTCGTGGGAGCCAACGGGACCCCGAGCCGAGGGAGCCCTCAAGCTGAGGGCCTTCCGCAGATAACGGTGCTTGGCTAGGGTTCAACGGTGCACGGGGCCTCGCATCTAGTGCAAATCGTGGTGGCGATTGGAGGTGTCCTTTTAAAACAGATCTGAGTCGAAAACTGGAGTGGATTTCATGGAAGATACTTAGTGAATAAGCGTCATCGGGTGGTGTGTCAGCAGCTGGCATCTCGAGAAGCTTCCAGAAGAACTTGCTGGAAGGTTTGGCCGGTGTCCATCCTGGCCGGGTCATCGTTCTAGGCAGCCCCTGTCCACTTGGGGGAGCCGCCGCACCGGCCAGATCTGTGCACTCCCCGACCTGGGAGCTGCGGCAGCTGTGCCCTCCGTCCCCCTGGGTTTTGCACCCTTGCCATCTCGTCTGCCCCCCTCAACAGTCGTGTGACACGGGGACCAGCACCGTCCCCACTTTACAGACGGCTGAGGGCCGCTGACGGAGAAGCTCACGGATGACAAGATCACTGGGGTGGGCAGGAGCAGCGGGGGTGCGTGGAAAGTGGGGTCAGGACTGTGCCTCTTCCCAAACGTGCAGACTCAACCGTGCAGCCAGCGCCGCCCCCGCCACCGCCCAGCCTGGAAGGGGCGAAGAGATTCCCAGACGTGTGGGTATTTATTCCTCTTTTCAAGGGGCTTAAAAAACAAAAACAAAAACAAAAAACCAGCTGCCATTTGAGACATGGAATGTGGAGGCTCTTCCACGGAGTCTCCAACAACATAACATTATTATATTAATGATTCCGATCGTGCTCACCCTGTGCCAGGCACCGTTCTAAACCCTTTAAAGCTACCAACTTGTTGGGTGCGGTGGTGCACACGCCTGTAATCCCAGCGACTCAGGAGGCTGAGGCGGGAGGATCCCACGTTGAAAGCCAGCCTCAGCAACTCAGCAAGGTCCCAAGCAACTTAGTGAGACCCTGTTTCAAAATAAAATATGGAAAGGGCTGGGGATGTGGCTCAGTGGTTTAGCACCCCTGGGTTCGATCTCTAGTAGCAAGAAAGAAAATGAAACTATCAACCAGCTTCTTCATCGAGGCAACGCGAATATGTGGGTGCTTTTTATTAGAAGTACAGAGAGGCACAAGAGTTTTGTGAGGTCACACAGCAAGGCAAGTGACCACACTGGAAGCTAGGCCCACACGTGTCAAAAGCCAGGCTGACCAGGATACCTGGAGGTGTAGGGAGGGGCAGGGATCAGGAAGGACATCGAGGAGACTGGAGGGAGGGAATATGGGGGAATCAACTCAGAAGGAGATCCCTGACCTCCACGAGAAGTCCAGTTAACACAGGGGTTCCTCTGGGGGAATCATGGAATCACGAGGAATCCAAGGGGGACATCCATGACCTGGCATCAGCCTTGGCTAACTGTGTAAATACACATTTGTTCTTGATTGTTCCGTAATGATTCCCCCTCAGTTGTAAGTCCACATTCATCTAATAATAATTAAAAAAAAAAAAAACCAGGCTTACATGGGCAGAGGGGGTAAGGCTGCAGGGTCCTCTGAAGCCACTGATGCCGAAGGGCCCGTCCCCCTCACACCTTGGGTCCTGACCCGGAAGGGGCCTCCCGGCACCGGCCTCCCACCTGGCATGGTGAGACTTGAAGGCTTCCTGGTTGGTGAGCATGGCAGCCCTTACCTGTTGGCCGCGGCCCGCCTTCCTCCCCCCGTGAATGCAACCCCCGGTGGGCTCTGGCGCTGCCCTGGGGACCCGCACACCTGGCTGCTCCCCTGTTCTGGGGCAGCGCCCGGGGCCCATCCAGGCTGCTCAGCGAGGCCCCGCTAATGTCCACAGACCTAGCAGGCTTTGCGGAGCTCCCAAGGCTGTGGCTGCAGCCCAAGAGGTGCTAGGACGGGGCTGCATCCACATGTGTGTGCTGGTATGTGTGTGCGCATGTGTGCATATGTGTGCTTGTGTGAGTGTGCATGCGCGCGTGTGTGCTGTGTGTGCGTGAGTGTGCACGCGTGTGCGTGTGCGTGAACGCGTATGTCAGGGCTGGTGGCTCCAGGGCTCCAGCTTCTCCACCTTTGCCCCCACAGTGAGGCCGGCCTGGTGCGCCGTTTCCAGGCTCTGGTCCTTTTAAATTTAGCTACAGGAAAAAGCAGGCCGTGCAGGCCTGGAACGCGGAGACAATCAGCAACAGGAAGAAGTCATCCGAGGGGAGTTTTCAATGAATTATGGAGCCATTGTTCCTGTGCCCAAGGAGCCGGGCTGCTGCTCCAAACCTCTGTGACCCAGCCCGGGGCCTGGGGGGCCCAGCTCCGCCTAGAGCTGCGTCAGGCCACACAATGTGGGCGTCTGAAAGGAAAAAAAATGGCCAGAGGAAGAAAAATACTGGAAACTCCCTGCGCTAGCGATGGAAGAGCTTCTCTTGAAACTCAGGAGCGGGCGCTCGGTCCCTGGGGGCTCGCAGAGCTTCCGCGCAGCTGAAGGAGACTCGGTTGCGGAGCCGGCGTTGCAGTGAATGAAGGGACATCTAGGTGGCAGCCCCCAGCACACCCGATCGCTAAACTCAGCCATCGGACACCGCGAGCAGGGAAGCGCGGGTGTCTGGGCTGCAATTCTAGGCGCAGTGGGGAGGAGGGCTCCAGGCTGCAGCCGTGGCTCAGCGGTAGAGCGACCCGGGTTCGAGCCCCAGCACCACGTGCACAACGAAGTGTTGGAGAAACAACAATCAGATGAAAAAATGAATAATTTTATTTTCTCTCTCTTTAAAAAAAATAAGAGGGCTGGAGCAGTTAGGGCGCATCCCTGGCATGCACAATTCGAACCACAGCGCCACATACACAAGGAAGTGTTGGAGCAACGAAAACCACATGAAAAAACTAAATAAAATTGATTCTCTCTCTCCTCTCTCTCTCACCATCCCTCTCTCTTTAAAACAATAAATAATAAAATAAGAAGTTTGCGCGCACTCTCAGCTGGGACCCACCCCCTTGGGCTATCTCACCACCCCTACGCTGCCCTCGGGGCTTGAGGCCCATCTCCTGCTGTCGTGAGATAGCCCCTCTGCTCTGGCTGAGCAACTGCTCATGAGAAGGGGACTCCAGCCTGAGCCCTCTCCAGGGCCCAGCACCGACCACCTTTCCCCTCCCACGAGAGGCAACCGAACGCCTGGGTCTCCTGTCACCAAACCTCTGCGGTTTGGAGGGAGGGATGCACCTGCCCTGCCTCCTGCACCTGAGAACAGCGTGGCCCGGCACACCCACGCATTCCCACTGCTCCGGCTTTAGGCGACCATCCATGAAGCAAGAGGACTTTTTTTTTTTGGCACAGAGATGGACCCCACGTGAGACAGTTAATATCCTCACTCTACCGAGAGCACCTCAAAATTGATAACTCAAAAATGCGAAACAAAAATCAAGAAGGAGACAAGAGTAGGAATATGATCAACCGCACAGAAATGCAAACAGCCCAGAGACAAACAGGAGCTCCCTCGACCTCCGGTGGCCATGGAAATGCAAATTAAAAGAACAATGAAATGCCACTTCTCCCATCAGATTGGAAATAATATTAAATATTGATGACACTCACGGCCTGAAGGAGGGGCCGGTCGAGCCGTTCTGACGCTGCCGCTGGGCTTGTGATCTTTTGGGACAGTAATCGGTATTAAAGTTTAAAATGCTACCCTTTGATCTAGTAATTCTATTTTGGAGAAATGATCCCTCCCCACAAAAAAATAATCTATAAACACAGAAGACAGGTTCAAGGGTGTTAAAAAAAAGTATAATCAAATAACCAAGAATTTACTAAATATTGAACAATAGGGCAACAACGGAATGAATTATGGGACATTTATTCTAAGAAATGTTTGGCAAATGATAAATAATTAAATATGCATAGTTGGTTTTTTTAAAGAGAGAGAGAGAGTGAGAAAGAGAGAGTTAATGCTATTTTTTTGTTTT